>JBBPLK010000051.1:38350-68765 GCA_038089735.1 Exsudoporus frostii
AATTTCCCCGCTAGGAATCCGAGAACAGCTCCTCGCTGGAGTGAAGCAGGCCATGAAGGTATGTACACCGTTCCCTATGTCCCGTTGTATGGTTTTGACCTGTCGTGGCATCTCATACGCAAGTAGAATAAAGATCAGGTGTCATCCACGACCTTGAGGGTACGCTCGGCACTCTCCGCAATGTCTTGTGGTAATTCAGGCATTCACGTCGCTGCATACAGTCCGTACTCTCCGACGTATACAATCTGGACAAATCCTCTGGTTCAAAGGTTCCGTCTTCGGTGATTGTCGGTCTCCTGCGCAAAGCGGTCCTTCGACGTGTTCGTTGCCGCTCGATCTTGTCAGAGGATATTGTTCACATTACTATTTCAGACTGAGTCCGCTTCTCAGTTCGTAAAAGGCGAGCGACCTGACCTTGCAGAAAAAGAAGCCCGAGAAGCAGCAATCATATCTGTATTCCTCCCGCCCATGCTCTCGGAAGCGGAGATAGACAAAGTACTCAGAGAGGTTGCTTCGAGCTGCCCCCGGGATGGTAATCCGAAGAAAGCTCTTAGATCAATATTCAAGTCATTCTATCTCAAGGTTGACAAAGCGAATGTAGATCCCGAGTTGGTAAAAAGTAGAGCTGAGGCATTGTTGAATATCTGAATCCAACAATCACCTTCGTGTTTATAAGACTAGCATAGAAATCATAGTTATGCCTCGAAGGACTCCGCTGTTCACATCCATGGGGATAATCCTATGAAGGATCTCCAGAGTATGGGTTAGTTGATGCTTCGGCCTCGGGAAATGTAGTAGTGACTGGTTGAGGACCTCCATTTACTGAAAGAACAAATCAATTTAACAATACAAGTTACGTTGCGAGGTAGACATACACTGAACATCACTTGTCGTGACATCCAGAGGGGACTGTGGTGGTGCCGTAGACAGAGGCTGCGGGAGAGCGCTTCTCACCCTGACGAGGTCTTCCATACAGCAGGTTATCGTATCCGACACGCCTTGTAAGATTCGTATTCGTTCGTCAATCGCTTCCCGTGTGTTTCGATCTAGGAGCGCTAACTGGGCATCTGTTACGTGATTACTACTCCGGTCGCGTGACTGTGGGCTGGTGGCTTGAGAGCTGGCGGGGGACAAGCTAGCGCCAGCTACTTGCACGGGAGCTACGGGCGAGGAAGAATTTAGATCAAGTACTGCCGGCTGACAGGGAGTGTGCAGACTCTCCACTGCTTGGCTACCGTCTAGCGGTATCAAAGACGGAACCTTCCATGTTGACGTATCGTTGGAGCTCGAAGCGACAGGTACGGTTTCAGAACGTGACGGGAGTCTGGCGGAAGTACTTGAGCGTCCACCGAAGCGCCTCAAGGCGGCGTGAGCGGCAGCCTCGGCTGGTGTTTGTGAGGCATCCTGAGGTTGTGCCTGTGACGTGGGTACTTGGTTGCCACCCCCACTGGTAGAAGATCCCTGGGCAGCTGGTGCACCTCTATGGTTAAGCCATCGTTGATCCAAATCCCATGGACGCCAGTCCTGATTGGGCCCGACGAACCCAGCGAACGGGGGTAAAGGCTGCGAGGATTGCGGCACTTGGCCATGAGGTGGCTGACCTTGGTATTGGATATTATACTGAATGACCACACCTGGCGTCGGACCGGGAACCCAACCCTGAGTGCCTGTATTCTGTGGCCCCTGAGCTTGAGGCTGCTGACCAGCAGCCGCCTGGGGTGGTTGAGCAGCATTGCGCGCAAATCTCCCTAAAACTCGAGCAAGGGCATCATTTTCTGGCTGTTGCTGAACGCCAGCCGGACGAAATCCAAATAGATTTGGAGGCCGGCGAGCTCCAACCTGCGGTTGTGGTCGCGCGGCTTGGGGTTGGCGTTGCTGATTCTGTGGGAGATTGTCAAGGACACTCTGTCGGCTACAAAATATCAAATCAACATTGAATAGAAAAACATAATGTATCATCAGAGGCTTACCATGTTGGGCAATTTTGTTGGCGCTCGAGCCACGAACGCAAGCAATAAAAGTGAAAGATATGTCCACAAGGTAGCTTTTTTGGAGACATATTTGGTCCATCGGGTGAAGGTTGTGTCTCTGGTTGGATGCCTCCGGGTCTTCCTTGATAATACATCTCCTCGCGGCAAATGATGCACGTGCGATCCGTCAAGGCGGTCATCTCCTGCTCAGTTGCGTCTGGATATCGCTCATCCATATTACGGGTAGCTGCGCGGTATCGGATCAATGCGCGAAGCCTCGTAACAAACGAGCGCCCAGTGAGGTATACGTCCCTGATGATGTTTAGTGGCAACCCGTAAAGGGCCACGATAAACAAGAAGAACAGAAGATATGTTATGAGCTTGAGGAAGTCTGTGTCGGTCAGCCAGAAGTTGAGACAGAGCGAGTGCAGTGCGAAGGTCGACATACCAGTCACCAGTTCCACATAAAAGATCCACATACTCTTGTTCTGCCAGGGGGGAGCATTTTCACCGCCTCTCTGCTGCGCGCGGCGAAGATCAATGACACAAATCAGGTACTTGGCTATGACGTTCATAGCACTAGCCATGAGGATAGCGTACTGTTGAACTTATTGGTAAGAAGTTTGTTACAAGGTTGAGCATACCTACTTCATTTGCAAATATCATCATCCCACCAACACCATTTTTACTTGTGCTGTCGACGGCGAATGCGAACATGAACAAATCAATAAACCAAAGAATAGTGAACAAGGTGGTCATCCGAAGATGAAACAATAATGGTGGTCCAGGATAGGGACGCTGATCCATCTGCCACGAAACAATCGTCTATGAATGGATCCAAATGACAAGGGGGCAAACAACGCACCCATTCGATACGGTCGGAAGCCAGCCAGTGGAAAGATTTGACAAAAAGCAAGAACCCGAACATGAGAAGGAATGGGATATCGAAATCATCTCGGAAAATAGTAAACGCGAGGAGTGACTCGGTCACGAAGAACCAGAGTCGATCATAAAGTCGCTAAATCGATCATTAGATATATTGAATTGATTGACAGCATGATGTAGGGACATGCCTCAGTTTCCTGAGGGCGGAGGGAACCAAAGAATATACGCTGGGCGCATTGAGCGCATAGCAGTGCAACCAAGAGCCCGAAATTGGCGAGGATCTGACGGAGGTTGAGATGGAGGGAACGTTGTAATTTGGAGATGAAAACTGACCAAAACACTCCGATTGCTCTTGGAGAGGTGGATAACAAGAGAGTAGAAATTGCTATGACTCCTAAGGGCACTCGCGATCGTGGCAGAGACAGCAATGGAGGATATTGTGGCATAGAGTAGGACCTTGTGCGAGCTCAGAGAAGTAAAGAAGCTATGCTCTCTTGCACGGAGTGCATCATTCCATGGCATGGCGGACGAGGAATACAAGACGTTGAATTGCTTTGTCTCTGGCTGACTACGGTTTCGGGTAGGTGGTGTCAACGTGTCACCACACTCTCACGTCTATGTATGGAATCGTCATTTGGTCCACAACACCATGTACTTACTCCAGCCCCAACTCATGCCCGGAGACCACGGTCATTTTCTCAGCGCGGACTCAGTACTCAGCGCTCAGCTGCCGCCTTGAAACTCCGTTTAGGTTTCTCCAATGCATGCTGTTCATATATGTACTTTGACACGCTTTCAGGATGCGCGTGACAGATTATTCTATAAAACCTGTTGCTCAGGCACCCAGCCCGTTGTCTTCTATCGCCAGTGCCCGTACGTTCTCAGCTCTGTTTCATTGACGCCCACCAGTACCGATAAAAAAATGTCTGAGTTGCGCCGACGGAATATTGGAGACTCCATACTTGCTGGAAAGAGGACCCAAACTAACAGTGATGCGACGCAGAGCGCCCTCCCGAGCACTTTCGTTGTTCTCAAGACGATTCTCATCGTCTCGTGCCTTTTAGTGTGTGCATTTTTCTGGCTTTACACATTAGCACCACCGACTTCTCTCAACCGTTACGCCATTTGCTCGCGCTCTGGTGCAAGGATATATACTATTGAGGATGCCAATCCCACTGTCCAGTGTTTTGTCATTCAAGATGAGTTCATCGTCGATACTGGCTCTCTAGGTGCTTTCTTGTCTAGTGATTTCCGTATCTGGACCAACTCATGTTATACCAGACGATGTCTCCGCTCGCTGGTCTGGATCGATCCTCCGAATTCGCTACATCGACGACCAGTCAATCGTGGTACCTGGACTGAGTGGTCAGTCCGGTGCCACTTTAGACAACACCCAAAGTAAATAAAATCTATGTAGACTCTCACGCACACATACTGGAGTATGGTGCCAATCAGCAACTTCCCTTAGAAGGTGGTGGGTCCATCAATGGTAAGTGTTTATTGTCAAGTGGTATTTCCGCCATCTATCCATTTTTTTCTTCGCAGAAACTATTGGGCTCGTAAGAGACTATATCATGGAGCGTCCAGATGTCTACCACAATACATCCAAGTTCATAGAAGGTTGGGGATGGGACCACACTTCCTGGCCGGTGGAAGAATGGCCTACCGCGGTATGTATAATTTATTGTCCTCGGTCTCCACATATGTAAACATGTGTTACATTCCCGCGATTCGCAAAGGATACTCTCGATAAGGATCCAGTCATCCGTGGGAGGCCGGTAGTGCTCCAAAGCAAGGATGGTCATGCATTGTGGGTATCCAAGACGGTGCTTCAATTGAGTGGTCCTTTACCGGGAGATGTGGAAGGAGGTGTCGTGATTCGCGATACACTTGGAAATCCAACTGGTTCGTCGGATCCGCTGACAGCTGGCGCGATCCCTAGTCTCACATCCCGCAAGGCGTATTGCTTGACAACGCACAGCAATTGGTGAAGAGACCTATTCCAACGGAAGAGGACCTTCGTAGACGTTTCGCAATAACTGCGAAGGATGCCTTGTCCTTAGGTTTGACGTCTATACATGACGCTGGTCTCCGACCCGTTTCACTCGATTTTTTCAAAAGGTAAGACTACAGTACAGTTAATAGCCGGAGGCTCAACTCGCAATCAAAAGACAAGCAACCGAAGGTTTACTTCCCGTAAGTATGACATTAACTTCCCAATCTTGTCGTCACCTTCCATTCAGATCCGAATCTACGGGATGCGTTACTTTGACGAGCTTGATCCCTATTGGGGAAATATTTCAAAACCTATCATTGATGCGGGGCACGGTCGCCTTAATGCTAGAAGCGTCAAAATATTCGCGGATGGTAACAAGGTAGTTTTATATGTTAAATACATTCATTGATATCACCTGGTTGCGTAGGTGCTTTGAGGTCTGGTGGGGCAGCAGTAAGTAACGCATCCAGGAACGTTTGCGAAGCTTTCCTAACAACAGCTGAACGCTAGCTGTACGAGCCTTATCACGACAATCCTAGAACGAAGGGATTTATGTGTCTGGATGAAGAAGTATTGCATGAAGTCGTCCCTCGGTTTTTGAAAGATGGGTGGCAAGTTGTGAGCATCTTCTCAAACCTGATGTGGCTACTTCATAACATCTTTATTCAGAATATTCACGCTATTGGCGACTATGCGAATAGTGTAGTCCTAGATACTTTCGAGGCTGCTCTCAGGGATGTCAATGTTACAGCGCTGAGACCTCGCCTCGAGCATGCTCAGATACTAAGAGAGGAAGACATGATTCGTGTGGGCAAGCTAGGTGGTGCGTCAGCATTGTCTCGACTCTAGAGCAAACACGTCTAAAAAGGTTTTCTACATCGAAGTAATCGCAAGTGTACAACCTACTCATGCGTGCGTCATTTCCTGTCTTCCCTACACCCTGTGACATGCCTTGACCCATTTATTGTATAGCATCAGCGATATGTGGTATGCTGAAGACCGTCTCGTGCGTATGAAGGGTGGGTGTCAATCCTTCTTATTGACCACATCCACCGCAGGGTCCCGAGCGAGTGAAAGGTTTGTATGCCTTCCGCTCTCTCGTAGAGTATGGTGCCCGGCTTGCCCTCGGCTCCGACTTTCCAGTGGAGGATATGAACCCGCTCTCTGGTTTCTATGCAGCTGTAACGAGGTTATCTGCTGACGGCGATTCTCCCAAAGGGCCCTCGGGTTGGTAAGTGACTATACCAAATCGGAAATGTGCAGACGTGGGACCTAATCGACGCTCAGGTTTCCAGAGCAACGTCTGAGTCGTATACAAGCTTTACGAGGTGTGTTTGTGGCGTCTCTTACCTACAATTAAGGCGTCTCACGGCTGGAGCTGATAGGTATGACCATCGACGCCGCTTACGCTTCATTCATGGAGGACACACTCGGGTCAATCACCCCTGGAAAGCGTGCAGACTTTGTCGTTCTCTCCGAAGATATCATGACAGTTTCGACGGACCAAATCCTTAAAACGCGAGTACAAGCGACTTTCATCGACGGAAAACTCGTGTATGGCAGTCTGTGAGGACAAGTCTTGCGCGCGTTTAGCTATAGGCGACCATTGCATCGTTAGAAATCGGATGGTCCGCTGGCTGCGATCATGACTCTGAGCTCGTGCACGTGATGGCATTGCTATGATAGGTATCATGATATTAGTACTAGTACTATGTACCTTTACCTTGAATGACGCGTAACATATACTAGCCATCGAGGGCATCTAATACTTTATGTAGAGATGGGTACTTCGGCAATGGCCGCGTTTGGTGCCACAGACGCGTCGAATAAAGAATTCCCTGTCTTCGCCGTGACGCGTTCTTACTTGGGATTAAGATTCCAGAATCGACTAGCAGGCGGCCGTATCTTGCTTTCATGACTTCAATGCCCTCGTTCCAGTCTCCTGTCGTCGGAGAGAAGCGAAAGCGATCAGTGGATCAAACCAGTCGGAAGAGACTCGCACTCCAAAGCCCCGGTGATCACGGTGCAGCTGAGCGTGTTAATGGAAGCTCCAAGGACGAGTACTGGATGATACAGTGGTATGTTCATTTCCGACATCATTAATAATGGTTCGTGCACGCCTGTCTGATTCATTGTTAACAGGCGGATGCCTCAGTACAAGAAACACAAGACGTGGGATGGTGATGCGGTTCTCGTATTGAATGGTGCAAAAGGGACCATGTACGATCTAGAAGGCAAATTGTATGCGGCCTCTTTCTATCGTTGCAACACTCAGTTAAATGTACTCTGTTGCAGCATTGGCGCCGGCTCTTTGAACGCCCCCGGAGCAGAGGAAGGCGGAGAGTATGAATTCGGTGGGAAAGAAGTTGGGATTGATCATTCTATTTCAAGGGCGGACTATTTATCTGGGAAATGTTTCGGTCGTGGCTCCAAGGTGATCTCAAACGCCACTGTCCTTTCCACGTCAACTAGTCAGAAACAATTTGTTCCGCTGAAACCTTCGACTCTTGCCACTCCTTACAAGACACCCACGAGGAAGGTTGTAGACCTGCAGCCTGTCAATTTACTCTCCGGTCAGTCCAATACGCCCGCACAGGAACCTCGAGGATCAGAGTCATGCTGGACGGCAAACTGGTACGCATACGACACGTTTCAATGGTCAAATCGGTAATAGCGATCTAGGCGCCGGCCCCAAGCCAGAAAACACAAGACATGGGATGGCGATGCATTTGTCCAGCAGAACGGAAATCAGTTGACTGTGATTTCTGAAAAGGGTAAAATGTTCGGACCTTACTTCCCACTGTTTCACGCACTGATGACGTCGGAATCACAGGATTGGACGTAAAAACTGGGACGGTCTCCCGCTTCAAAGTGGATATCGATTTTACACCGGAAATAAGGAGATCTCGCTAGATTCACCTATTTCGCCTTCGCAATTGCCGTCAATCATCGGTGTCGAAGAGGAAGCAAGTGATCCTGACGATGTTAGTTGGGACAGATCGCCGCCAACCCCTACGATCTCCCTACATCAGGATCGTTCGTCGAAGAAGGAAAACATTCCCCAGGCGTCAGTTCCCAAAAACTTTGTTCCGCCCGCCTCTTTCTACGGCCAACTTCCTAAGAAACGGCCAGATGGTCCCTTGTGAGCATCCTGCACTGTAAAAAAACATCTGTCGACCCTGAGTTTAGGCATGATCCGGACGCTGACGGTGCGGTGGTCATGAAGGCGCCGACTAAGGAGCACGCAGAAAAATTCTGCAAAAAGTACCATAATCCACCTAATCATCTCATCAGAACTAACACGTGTATACTAGAAGCCTGCCCATTGTTCCCGTTGTCCTCGATCCTATCATCGCAAAGCATTTACGACCTCACCAGATAGAAGGTTACCTTTTTTTCGGACAATGGGGTAATAATGATATGTACTGATTTTTAGGTGTCTGCTTCTTGTACGAGTGCGTCATGGGTTTACGGAAGCACGAGGGCCAGGGTTGCATCCTTGCAGATGAGATGTCATTTGTGTTCCATTGTGGCTCTTGATAAATGTTGACTTTTGTGGCATCCAGGGGTCTCGGGAAGACTTTGCAGGCATGTATCGCGTCTCTTCCAGCGTTTCGTAGCTGATCAGAGATAGACCATCGCACTAGTTTGGACTCTCCTCAGTAAGGCAATACCTGTATAAATTTCAGTCATTAACGCTAGCGCAGAACAAAACCCTTATGGCGGAGTGGGTGTCATCGGAAAGGCTCTGATTGTTTGCCCAGTGTCACTTATTAGCGTGAGCTCGAGCAATGGAAGCTAACAACACAGACTGATATCAGTCTCAGAATTGGCGCGCCGAGTTCCGCAAGTGGTGAGTCTGAGGCGGGCAAGACTGCTCCTGATTGATTACATCTGCAAGCCAGGCTGGGTCGTGACCGTGTCGGTGTTTTGGCCGGGGACAAAGATAAATCCCAAATCAAGCAATTCTTGAACTCGTATGCAAAGCATGCATTGAGGGTTGTTTGGATTCTTATGATTGCCGTTCCCCAGACGTGTCCATCAGGTCTTAGTGATCGGATACGAGAAATTAAGGAGTGTCATGTGAGTGGCAAACAAATTTCTGGTATGCTCCTTTGTCTAACACTTCAGTAGAAATGACCTCACATATTGCAAGTGAGTGAAGAAATGACTTTCCTGTGGTCAGATACCTGAAGTCTCGATGATCAGTCCTCCAATTGGCCTAATAGTTTGCGATGAAGGTTTGTGATATCACCACTCGTAAGTCTCTTTTTTCATCCTGAACCCAACAGGACATAGGTTGAAGTCTGCGAATAACAAAACGTCTATGATGTTCAAGGCACTTCGTACGCCTAGGAGAATAATACTCTCCGGGACGCCTATCCAGAACGACTTGAGCGAGTTTCATGCAATGGTAAGTTTTTTCCGACAAGGCACTTGTTTTCACAGCGTACGAAGACGTAATTTATAGGCCGACTTCTGTAACCCTGGTCTGCTTGGTAGCCAATTGCACTTTACTCAAAGTACTGCTGGATTGATTGACCCTGCTCTAGATGATTACAATACATTTCGACGGGTGTACGAGGTTCCCATCCTGAAGAGCAGGGCGCCTGACCGCACTACGAAGGAACTCGAGATCGGGGAAGCGCGGTCGACTCAGGTATGTTCAGTGCAGTGCATGGTTCCGACCAGTTTTACATGACATAACTAGTTGTCCGCCATCGCAAAGAGTTTCGTGCTGCGACGTGAGGCGACACTTTTGAAAAGCTATTTGCCACCCAAACGTTAGTCCCCGCAATCTCATATTACATTGTATTGAACAGTATCGCAGATGAATACGTTGTGTTTGTGACTCCATCGAAGTTGCAGCTCTCTATGTTTGCTACAATACTCAAGCCAGAGAAGCTGGACACCTTGATTGAGGGGTCGACTGCCGAGTCTCTTGCTCTTATTGGAATGCTGACAAAAGTTAGCAATAGCCCAGTTCTACTAAAAGCTCAACTCGATAAAGCCAAAATGTCCAAAGGGGAGCACAAGATACGTCCAGGCATCACGGAAGCGGTTAAAATTCTTCCAGAGCGAGCCCAGATTGACGACTTTTCTCTCAGTGGTAAGGGCACCTTGACTTACACGATACGGAACAATGACACAGATTGAAGGTAAACTGACCGCGCTAGCATGCCTGCTTAAAACACTTCGACAGGTATGCCAGATTGAATGTTCTATGTTTAGCTGGAAGTTGAACAATAATCAGCATACGGAAGAGAAATGTATCTTGGTGTCTCACTACACGTCTACTCTCAACATTCTCGAAGCTTTCTGCAAGAAGCAATCTTATGCCTACTTGCGTTTAGATGGGTGGGTGCAAAGCAAGTTTTGGAGACCCTCATGACAGGTGCTTCTAGACAAACACCGGCCGCAAAAAGGCAAGAATATGTCAATGCTTTCAACAAGTCCTCTCAACAGAGCCATTGTCTGTTTCCTTTGCTGACAAGCCACAATGTCTCCTGACATGATTCATAGTCCTGTTCCTGCTGAGTTCCAAGGCGGGTGGTGTTGGACTAAATCTCATTGGTGCCTCCCGCCTGTGCCTCATCGACTCTGATTGGAATCCAAGGTATGTTGCTTCTTCCTCACTTTTCGAGTATATCTCATATTTGCTTCTAGCCATGACCTACAATCAATGGCACGAATCCATCGGTCTGTTAGTTCGAGGTTCGCCTCTCAGTTTGATGCTCATTCCACAATACAGCGATGGCCAAAAACGGCCAGTTTTCATATACCGATTCTTGACAGCTGGGACCATTGATGGCGAGTATACTCAGTATTCCATGGCTGGTGTCTCATACGGACTGTGTACAGAGAAAATCTACCAACGACAGGTCACCAAGATCGGGTTGAGCAATTGTCAGTGGCATCATCCATCTGATCGTGTGTTTACTGATTTTGTCCGTCCCTCTAGCGCTCATGGGAAACGTAAGACGGTTGTTTTGGATTTCTGGCATACTAAACCTAAACCTTCACTCAGGAAACTGCTGGGTCCAAAGCGGATTCCTTCACCCGGAGAGATGTGAGTGATTATATGATCAAACTGAACGACGAGTTCAATTCGAGTTTAGCTTCGTGACATCTTCCGCATTCAACCCGACACGCCTTGCAGTACCCACGACCTTTTGGGTTGTGAATGTGATGGTCGGGGACCGTCAGGTGTTCACGATATAGATACACGTATCAAACTGGAGGAAGCAGCTGCAGAGAGGGATGATGACTGTTCTGAACGAGGATTTATCAACGCATCTCAGTTTGACCCAATCCAGCTCGATAAAGCGGTGACTGAATTCCATTATGACTGATAACAAAACTCGTGTTGACTTGGCCTTCAGGATCTTCGAAAGAAGAGAATCGAGCTCGCCACGCTCGGGGAGTGGACTCACATAAATTGTCTGCGACACCATACTCGATACGACGTTCACGATGATATCCTGCGACGACTCCTTTACTTCGCGGAAGACGACGACATGGACCAGGCCGAGCCAGCTAAGCCACAACCTAGATTGGATTCATTATTGACCTCTGTTGACCTCGAGAACATCGTGGCAATGGATGAGAAACGACCCTTGCCATCCGTACGGGATGTCCCAGGGGGGACCATCTCCTTTCTGTTTGAAAAGATCTCGGCGACGAGCCTGGACGATGTTGGCGACAGGGCTGGTCAACTTGATTCTTAGAACTCAGACGTATACCTCACTGAACTGCTTCAACTAACTTCATAGGTATTGATGTTATTACACGTTATTAATTCGATGGACGTCATATATGCGTGCCTCGGCGACCGCGCAGCAGCGGAAAGACATGTGGTCGCAGTGACTTGACGAAGTCCATGTCTTCGTCGACTGCACTGATTTTTACCAGGAGCGCGGTTATCTCGTCCTCCCTAAGCCCATATTCGCGAAGTTTTTGCGCCCTGACTTTGAAAGAGTCCAAACGAGGTTGAAAACCCACGAAATCCAGCAGCTTCTGGAATAACTCTGTCACCCAGCTAACCCTCTCCTGCATGAAGCCTACTCCACAACCATTGGCAATTAGAAGATCGTGGACCACCTGCCTAGAGGAATGATATCGGTCACCGAACTCTCGTTTTGTGGTGGTGCAAGCATGACCGACGACGAAAATGCCACACTCTGTGAAGTGAGGTTCGTTCTCTAACCACCAATTTTCCATGTTTTCTTCATGCTCGAGATGAGTGATGACGATGGCAATGGGTACTTTCTTGTGGCAGAGGAAGTCGTGGAAAAGTAGGTAATTTTGTTGCATGTTGGCGGTGATCCTACCCCTTCGTATACAGAATACCAGCAAGTTAATGCCTCCAGTGTCGGACAAGAACCTAACAAGACGATATGCCTTGTTGATAGCACCGATCAAGCAATCAGGGTCCCTGAGCGACTGAGGTTCGTTCAAGCCGACGGTGTCGAATATGCGGAAATCCCGCCCTTGGATCGTGACGTCGTAGGGTCTGGCGTCCAAGGTGCAGCTCAAGGCGCTAGATGAAGTCCTTGCTACGTCATGATCTGAGCCCAAGATGAGATTGACGAGCGAGCTTTTGCCGACTCCCATTTCTCCAAAGAGCACGACGTTGGATCGGCGCTGAATCGGCTGAAGCTCGCTAGTCGTCGGTAGGGGTAAAGTCTGACTCTGATAGATGACACAGGAGTATGTTCAGTCTCGGACGCCACAGCATTGGAGACGGATTCAGACCTTTCTCTTCTTCAGTGGTGGGTCTTCCTCATCTCGGGGATACAAACCCGCAAGGGGAGTAATGGTGTGCTTCGCCATGGTCGTTTCTGCAGAGACGAAGGGTGCAATGCGAACGCGAAGTCGGGAATGGTCCTAGAAGGCGAGGGCGGAAGGTACCGGGGAAGGATGGGCTAAAGCGGGGTGGGGAGTGGGTCGAGCACACAATGTGGATGATATGTCTCTCCTGGTCACGAAGCCGGTGTGGGCAAGGAATACTCGTGGTTCTGCTCTCAGATCGATCGATCTCGTCACTTGCGGATTACGGCCTCGTTGACGTCAGGAGGCCCGGGTGTACCGATTTGACGTACAAATTTACGCCGGCCCATCACACGTTCGCATCATGGCCTTGACTTTGTAAGCTCGACGGATGGCAGATATCAATCATACACGCAGAGTCGGAGGGTCCACGACGTGAGGAAACTCGAGATAGTGGATTCGGGATCTAGGAGCCTGAGCAGTTTGCATAACTTACGCACCGTCACTGGATTATACATCGTACCACCTTCTGTTGGCTTTCCTCCCAACCACCCTGCTCTACCCCGCGAACCACGACTTCCGCGTCTTCCCGACTCATCCCACAACGCGACACCAACATGTGTACCATTTGCTTCCTGCTATGAACTTGTCGAGTATAGACCAGTTGTCTGAGATAGATTGAGAAGTTGGTGAACCAAGTTCGAGTGTCGACAGTATAGGCGTGTTGCATAGCACACTTGGCAAGAAGATCCGAAATTACCGCCTTGGATTCTTCATATTTGTCTGCGTACATGTTTCCATAACCTGGCGTACAGGTGACGCACGCATGCGCCATGGAATCAATGCCGAATCTGGTGAACTCATTCGAGTTCCGTTGCCACCATCGCTCCATCGGTGTCTCGGACTCCAGGTTTGTGACGACGAGTGCAATGGGGACTAGGCGACAGCAGAAGAATTCGTAGAACAATCTATAGTTGTGTTGGGTGGTCGCGGTGATTCTACCACCCCGAACGCAGAACACCAGCAGGTGGACACCACCGGCATTGTTCAAGGAGGTTATCAATCGGTGAGCTTTTTCGATTGCAGCGAGATAATGTTCAGCCCCTAGTTGAGGCTCGTTTAAGCCTACGGTATCATAGATACGAAGGTGATATTCCCCGATATCGGTTTCGTATAGGGTGGAATCCAAGGTACACCCGTCGGTACCATAAGACGTCGCGGCGACATTCTGACCCATGATGAGGTTGACGAGCGAGCTTTTTCCTGAACCAGTTTCCCCGAATATAACGATATTTTGGGCGACATCGCGTGGAGACATGAAGTACTATGCAAAAGTTCGTCAGTTCGGAAATATCATGCTGGTGCTCCAAGCTTGCAAATACCTGGATCCTGTTTTCGAGGAGACTTGCTGACAGAGACTGTATCTCTGAAGTAAGGTTCAAGACGTTCTCCGTGTTGATCAATTGTCTTGCAAGGCATCACCTTCGCTACACAGTATGAATTGCCGACCGACATGAGAACTCCTCGTGTGTGATACTGGACTGGCCGAGGGTCAAGGGATGGAACGATTTCGTATTATGGACGCGCTGAAGCCAGGATGCATCCATAAGTTCTGTGTTCATTTTTGGAGCTGTGTTGATTGGCCCATATGCGTCGCGGCAGTCAGTCGCTTTCGCCATGCCTCGGCCTCGTTGGACTGTACTGGCTCAGGAATCATCGGCATCCGGCCGCTGTGTGCAGACCCCAGAATCACAACAACTTTGTTGCAACTAGATGGCCACGAACATGGACATGCTCGGCGAACAGAGTCGAATTCCTACACCAAATGAGGCATCCCTACCAGTGAGTACTAAAACAGTACGATCCTCGGCAGCCATGTTATTTACCAATATTCATATCCAAGGACGTCGGAATTCAACCGTATAACCAACCTAGTAGTTCAGAACTAGAAGAACCACAGGTTGTAGACGTTAACACTTCATAAATTGCTAATTATTGACATTTTATAGGACATTCGACGGCGCCTTGACAGATTGACCATCCCGGCGGCTTTTGTCGGTATCCCTGAATCCTTGGGTTCGTGTGCGCAGAGTGCCTGCGAGTCAGTTTTTCCCCCATTCTCTGCTTTCATGCAAGACCCAGATGTAAGTGCTACACGTCTCGATGGTTGCCTAGCTGACTTGTTGTCGACAAAAACAAAGCACGATCTGTTTCGAGCTCGAAATGTCGTCGTGTTTGGCGAAAGTGGCGTTGGAAAGTCGTCAGTCATCAACATGATTGCAGGGAAGGATATCACCCAGACTTCAAATAACGCTGCCGGGTGTACGTTTCGGTATCAATGCCACCCTATCCTCCTAGACGGTCTCAGTGTGAATCTCTGGGATACCGTTGGGTTGGACGAAGGCACTGAAGGGGCCATACCTGCCGCACAAGCCGAAAGCAGCCTCAAGGCTTTCCTCCGCCACATAACTCGATGGAACGGCATCGATCTACTTGTGTACTGCGTCCGCGGTACTAGGGTCAGGCAAGCGCTGCTCCGCAACTACAATATCTTCTACGCCGCAATATGTCGCAAGAAAGTTCCTGTGGCCTTGGTCGTTACCGGGCTAGAGAACTATGAAGGAGACATGGAGGCATGGTGGACCGAACATGAAGAAGACTTAATCAAACATGGCATGCGGTTTGATGCCCATGCATGCGTCACCACGATACGAAGCGACCACCCCGCCATTCAAAACCGGCTAAAGCAGTCTCGAGATGTGCTTCATAATCTCGTGCGAGCAAAGTTCGACAGCGTAACCTGGAGAGCAGACGAAGACGCGTTGATTTCCGCCTCCTTACCTGATGTTCGCGCTCTACTCCGCTCGACGGAGAAAAGGGCTGCGCCTCTGATCATGATCTGTGATGCCACAGAGCAGGTTAATCGGGTCCATCTCTTCCCAACTGTAGCAGAATCTGGAGCAACCTGCAATAGTGACCAAAAATATAAATGTCTCTATGTTGATGCCCGGCTTCTTGGGGATCCGAATCTTTGCACGGAGACGACGCAGCGGACGGATCTTCTCATCTTTTACGCTGATGCAGATTCTGAATCGGAGCGGACGTGGACTGCTCTTGAGCAGTTCCACGTATCGTTTGGTGGAAAGACGTGTCCGATTATCATCGTATTCGTAGGACTTGATAACCATGAGGCTGCGGCTAAGATGTGGAGACTATTGTCGTCCTCACACAACGGAGAAATAATTGCCAATCCGACTTACTATCCTGGTCCTGATAGTCGAAGGGAGATGGTAGAACGAGCCGACGAAACCTTGGCCACTCTCATTGAGGAGAAGTGTCTGATAAAATTCGAGGAAAAGTTAACGAAGTTTCAAAAGTTCTGTAGGCATAGCAAGGGTTTCTTTACTGGATATATCTAGCGTTCGGAATCTTTGTATACATGGGTACCAGTCAATAGGGACAGCTTCTTGGACAATCTCTCCTTACTGTTTTACTCCGTCCAGATTGGACGAACCTGACATCATTTCCTTTCAGCCATGATCGACCAACGATCGATTTTTAAAGGTCAGGAGAAGTTGCCATATGACACGACATATTCTCCCAAGACATAATCAGACCATAATCTTTACTGGCTTCTGTAGACATCTGCCGACCCAGTAGGCAGGAGATGTTCACCTCTCTCGTCAAGAAAACAATACTTGGACGACGGATGAACAGAGTGACGTCTTGAACTGTGAGATGGATCATCCCTTCAGATGGACAAACTCTCAGTCGCCATACACTGATCAATAGCCATATAATACGTCACCCATGAGACCTATAATACCTCCTCGTATGCACTCCGAAATGACGGGGGTTAGGCCACGACACGCTCACCTCCCTGGTTGGGCAGCAAGACCGCCAAGTTCGATCAAGTGCATCGCTTGTGCCACTGAATAACATGCATCAGCCAGCACAACGTTGCAAATGGAAAATGTGGACCGAAAAGACAAACCACAACACGTAGATGCACGGACGCTGTGACACTTCATCATAGCTCAGAGTGAATAAATAGATTTTCGCAAGAGTCATTTCGACCCAAGCAAGACCCAGGTTAATAAAAATGATTTCGCGATTCCGCGGAGAAGTATGAATGTCGGCTTGACAACACCTTTGGTGCGCTTTCACCCTGCGTCAATCGCGGAATTAACGCCGTATGTAACATGTCTCAGGTCTGTGTGTCATGTCAGAACGGAACAATGATAGGTACCTTTACGAATGTATTGCCACTTTGTCACGGTAGTGCCATAGTACCTCAAGGAGATTGAGAGCTGCATTTTTTTAATGATACGTCTGCGACGCTCCGTAAATCCGTGTGGCTCTGGGCTAGAAATAAGAGAGTAGTTCTGCGAAGCGTTAAGTGGTGCTGCGGTATCATTCCACGATCAATCGCCGCCTAAGCATTAACTTGCTAAGCAAGAAGTAGCATACCGGTGGAAAAATACTGCCTAATGACAGAACTTAAATAATAGTGTGCCAAACAGGGAACAGTTGTTCCTACCTTTAAGAATGAACAGCTATGAGCTCAGCAGTAGCTTAGTGGTCATCGATTCTGCTAGTGGTGTTGCCCGTGAACTAGAGTTTACGCGCGGGATTAGCTCAAGGTGAAAATTGAGTTACATGTACATAGTACAAAACATTTATGAGGATGTAGTCACGACTGGGAACCGACAAGCTGCCTCGATCGAGAAGACACCGACTGCTCTGTTATGTGCGCACCCAGAGATTGATCTCCACCGGTCCCGAACTGGGGTTGCCCGTCATCGATGCGAGGCTCAGCAGGCTCGCCATGCCAGTTCGTCGGGGCATCGTCTTTCTCCTTCGCCGCGTTCTTCTTCGCAACCCTTCTCTCATCCACCCTCTCCGTCGCATAGATACGAGTCTGAGGTTCAGGCTTGACGTCTCCTGGCTGGTTCGAAGGGGCATGGTATTTCGCCGCGTTCTTCTTCGCGATATCCCTCTCGTCCTTCCCCTCCGTCGCAGAGGTACGAAGGTCAGCCTTGACGTCACCTAGTTGGTTCGGCGGGGTATAGTCTTTTGCTACATTCTTCGTAGCCTTCTTCCCATCTATCTTCTCCGCTGCATAGATACGGGGTTCAGGCTTGACGTCTCCTGACTGGTTCGACGAGGCATGGTCTTTCACCAGGTTCTGCTTCGTGACATCCCTCTCGTCCCTCCCCTCCGTCACATAGGTACGAGGCTCAGCCTTGACATCGCCTAGCTGGTTTGGCGGGGTATGGTCTCTTGTCACGTTCTTTGCAGCCTTCCTCTCATCCTTCCTTTCCGTTGCATAGATACGAGGTTCAGGCTTGACGTCTCCTGGCTGGTTCGAAGGGGCATGGTCTTTCGCCTCGTTCTTCTTCGCGACATCCCTCTCATCCCTCCCCTCCGTCGCATAGGTACGAGGCTCAGCCTTAACATCGCCTAGCTGGTTCGGCGGGGTATGGTCTTTTGCCACCTTCTTCGTAGCCTTCCTCTCTATGCCCTCGACATGAGGCTCAGCCTTGGCAACGCCCAGCTGGTTTGGCAGGGTGTGGTCTTTCGCCACGTTCTTCGCAGCCCTTCTTTCATCCTCCATCCTCTGGACATGAGACTCGGCCTTGACGTCACCTAGCTGGTCCGGTGGGGCATCGTTGTTTGCAGGGTTCTCCTTCGCCACATCTCTCCCGTCCTTGCCATCGGCCCCTACTTCTGGGTTAGATCGATCTTCCGTGTTCCCTGCCCCCCCGCCCCCCGAGTCGTCCTTCGTCTCTGGATCGCCTTTCTCCATCATATCTGCGATTTTCCTTGCGGTCTCTTGGTCCAGTTTGCAACGACGCGTCAATACATGCATAACATCCCTCCTCTTCGGGTTCTTATGCTTCTCGATGAAACTCCTCATCCCCCTCCCAATCTTGGCGAACCAATTGTGTGGTTCCGGTAAAAAAGCTTCGTGTTTGAGAGCGCAACTTATCAGAAGTTCGCGTATCCTATTTTGCGACTCCGTGTACTTGAGATCTTCTCCGGGAGTGTCATCCTGGACAGCTGTAATGCAAGCATGGCCAGCGCTCTTGATGCCGTAGCCCTCTATATGGGTCCTGTTTCTCGTCCACCAATCTTCCATTTCCGTCTCCCTCTCCAGGCCAGTGAAAACGAGCGCTATGGGTACCCTTGTGCCGCAGAGACATTCGCAGAACAATCGGTAGTTGCTCTGTGTAGTCGCCGTTATTCTGCCCCCGCGCATGCAAAATAGCAAAAGGTGGATGCCGCCAGCAGCACCCAGCTTCATGACGAGCTCGTACGCCTTTTCAATAGCTTTCAGGTAGCCGTTGACCCCCATTTGAGGTTCCTCGAGGCCGATGGTGTCGAATATGGCGAAATTCATGCCATCGAAGGGGATATCGTGGCGCGTGGACTGCATCGTGCAACCATTAACATCCGATGAGACTTTTGCAACCTCTTTCCGAGCAATGAGGTTGATGACGGAACTTTTGCCAACACCAGTTTCGCCGAAAAGTACGACGTTGATGGTCTGAAGTTGCGTTGCTGGCGAGGAATCCCCAGGAGAAGATGAGTGTCCTGGGAAAAGCACTCATGAGTTCTACTCGATGAGGGTGGTCTGCTCTAGCATTACCAGCCACATGAAAACTTTCGGCGCTCCCAGATGCAAACAAGCTCGAGGAAGTACGGAATAGGGATCTATCCCCCTGGGTCGTCTGACGGAACGTGAAAGACGGAAGTATAGACCTCATCTAGAACGAAGGCAACCCAGATGGTGAATATCGACGGCAGTGGCAACAACAATTTATGGAAATAGCGGTTTTACCTTTGCGAGGCTGAACGAATCTGAGTTCATCGTCATGGACAGGCTGAAAGAACCCCGGTTTCTGCAGAAAGACTTGAATGGAGGTTTGAACGGGGGAGGTTTGGATCGAAGGTTCAAAGGCAGTCAGCGCTGCCTCATGGCAAACCATGCGGCTTGGTGCCAACACATTGATCGATAGACGTCCATCGAGTGGGTTATAGGGTGCTCACACCCAGGCTTAACATATCAGCAGGGTCCGAAAACCTCCTCGGACAGTTGGATGCTCAGTGACTTTAGTCCCTCATTCTTGGGGACAACAAAACTTGGAAACCTGTATCTTTGTTAATATTACGTGTTTGAAACAGCGCATGGTAGGATTTGGGTAACGACTACCTGATGCTATCGTAACGTGTCATGACGCTGCAGCCAGATTTGAACGCCTCGTGGGGCAAGCAAGGCCGGCAACCCTGGACGATATCAACAAGGCTCTGCTTGGAGTATTTATTTGTCGCACCAAGGCAAATTCAATTTTCCTGGCGGCACCGAGACAGTGGAAAATCTTGGTGAACGTCCAACTTCAAGAGTCGTACTTTGTGCGTCGTGCGCTGAACTTTTAGTGTGGTCGGTGACACGACTGGAATCTCATCATGGGGCGTTTTCATCAAACGCCTCATGTGCAGCATATCAGTCACACCACCGTGACCCCAGATATCAGGACTAAAATGTTCAGGCCAAGTCTAACGATTTTATCAGCTACACTTTGCCAGGTCGACCTTCCAACAAGTTGGCAGACGTGACTCCAATTCTTCGAATTCCTCACCCTAGAAGACGTTTCGAGCATCCCGGGGAACCCTATTCCGATGTCACTAATGGTCCGTCGAGTTTCGCAATTGTTTTCACTCGAGTTGTAATCTATATTTATGTAACCTCTCTAGCAAGAATCGAGCCCTGTGCAAAACGTGATCGTCTTTGGCGAGAGTGGTGTAGGAAAAAGTTCCATCATCAACCTTATCGTCGGCTCGCAGGTTGCAAAGACCTCTCCAGATGCGAACGCATGCACCACCCGCACTCAACAATACGATGTGGTCATCAGTGGGAGGAAGTACAAGTTGTGGGACACGGCCGGTCTCGACGGAGGTTCTTTTGGACTCTTCCGAGCTGCCATCACAGAAAGGAACTTGAAAACGTTTCTTCGAAATCGCCTCAAAACGAACGAGCCGTCTCTCTTGCTCTACTGCGTTCGCGCCTCCCGAGCCACACGAGCGCTGGTCCGTCACTACCGTTCAGTACGCTCATTGACCCGGGAAAGCCCTGTCCCAATGGTCATCATCGTAACCGGACTGGAGAACTCGCGTGGAGATATGGAGAATTGGTGGCACAGGAACGCCGTTGAGCTTTCAAATCATGGCATGGAATTCGCTGATCACGCATGTATCACCTCTATTGATGACAATCCCCATGACCCTGTACTCGCTCGCACACGTCGGACTTATTCACAGGACGTCGTCCGGACCTTGATATTCCGGAACTGCATTCCTCGTGAACAGTGCGAGAATGCCTCACAGTCCCCTACTGGAAGGCAAGGCGAACTGAGAGGATGGACTTGGGTTGCCTGGACGTATCTCATATCAACTCTGCTGCCCAGTTAAAGGTGGTAGCATTATTGTCGCATACTTGGACACGCCGGTTGACTCTATCTCAATATAATTACACGTCTGTCTGTACACATACCCAAGTAGCTTGAACCTCCTGACGATGCTCAGCGACTACATGAACCAATCCAAAGCAACGGCTTACGGATATGCGCCACTATCTATCCTGCAATCAGCACCAGGGGCCTTGTGAGGACAGCCTCAAGTCTGTATGCACAAAAATAAAACGGTAATCGCTGATATCCAACTGGTCAGCAATTTGGAAATATATGATCCTACTCACGGCGGCGTTGCATTCACGGTATAACTGATCAGAGAGACGCTATGGGCGTCAAATAGTTGGCACCGAGTGAATCGAATCACTTCCCCTCAGTGACAGCAGAGGCAGACCTGCCTGCACTTTGCGATCGTAACGTCTGGTCGAAAATAATCAGCTCCGAGTCTCCCCCATCCTATTCCAATCGAACCCGTCGAATGCAATCCCAAGCTTATCCAGCAAATCCCCCCGATACGGGGATAACGATGGCACAGGTCCGAACTCGACATATGATCGCATGTACTCCACGCTAACCATCTCCCAGACGCGCAATGTCATATTCATCGGAGAGACCGGGTCAGGAAAGAGCTCTGTAATCAACCTCATCGCAGGTCACAACTATGCTGCGGTATCTCCTGATGCTACGCCGTGCACGACCACTTTCGCTCCTTACGAGGTGCCGATCGGGGGAAGAACGTACAGGTTGTGGGATACCCCTGGCTTGAACAAAGCATCGGGCTTCAGGTTGTTTGGGCGGTTAAACACCACTAGAGAGTCTATCAAGAAGTTCCTCCAAGAGAGACGTCGCCGTGGGGAGCTTGACCTCCTTGTGTTTTGTGTCGGGGGAAGCAGGGCTCACGAGGGCATGGCAAGAGCTTACAAGATCTTCTGTCGCGCGACTCGTCAGATTGCGACCCCGGTGGTGATTGCCATAACTCACCTCGAGAGACAACAGCCAACTATGGACTCATGGTGGCAAAACAATGAGAGGGCGCTCGGGAACCTGGGGTTAGTGTTTGACGGCCATGCATGCATTACATGTCTGTCCTCCCACCATCGTGGATGGGCTTCGCAGCAGGAGATTCGGGACCTGATTTCAAAAGAGTACCGGCAACGACCTCAGTCCATACTGTCCGACCGGGAGTATCTACCGGCTGATAAAGGTTGTGTGGTATGCTAATGACACAGACGATAGATGCACACATTGTTTTGCCTTACACCTACAATAAATATTTGTATTTCAGAGTATCTAAGGTGGGGGAACAAATATCCGAACTTCGAAATGTGAGTATCAACATGCTGGAGTCGGTTTCAACAGGCCCTAAATCCCCTCTAGAAAATCGACTAAAAAAATCAATCCAACATCGGTCCTGCAAGTCTGACGTTCTCTTGCACATCACTCTCGTACAACTTGAACGCCCTCTGGAACATGCTTCCGAGTTTACGAACTTCTCTCTCAAAGGCTTCCTTATCAGCCCAGGCCAAGCGGGGGTTGAGGAGTTCGCGTGGAACACCTTCGATGTTGGTGGGAATCTGGAGCCCGAAGACATCGAAAGTCTCGTATTCGGCATTGAGGAGTTCACCAGAGTGGACGGCGTCTACAATGTGACGAGTATACTTCAAAGGGCAGCGCTTGCCGCTGCCGAACTTGCCACTGGTCCACCCGGTGTTGATCAACCAGCAGGGCACATTGTGCTTTGACATCCTGCCCGCCAGCATCTCTGCATAACGGCTCGGCTACTCGTCGAGTCAGAATCAATCTAGGAAGTAGGCACGAATGGGAACGCACGTGGAGAACAATGAAGGGAGCACTGTAACAAGTGGAGAACGTCGGGATCGGTTCGAGCACACCGTCTTCAGTACCCGGAGTCTTGCTATACGCTCCTGAGTCAATTATATCACAACCGCGAACACATGTAGACTTACGAGGTGTATCCAGCAAGGAAGTGATAACTCGCTTGCTCCGGAGACAGCTTGCTCACTGGCGGAAGGACACCGAACGCGTCACAGGTCAGCATGATGATGTTGCTGGGCTGCCTCTCGACCATGCATGGAACTTTGGCGTTCGGAATGTATTCAATAGGATAGGCGCAACGGGTATTCTCCGTAATGCTGACGTCATCGTAGTCCGGAAGGCGGGAAGCAGGATTGTACACGACGTTCTCGAGGATTGATCCGAAGCGGATGGCATTGTAGATCTCGGGTTCTTTCTCCTTGGAAAGGTTGACACATTTGGCGTAGCAGCCACCCTCGATGTTGAAGACACCAGTGTCGGACCAAACATGTTCGTCATCACCAATGAGCAGTCGGTTGGGATCGGCTGAGAGGGTGGTCTTGCCAGTGCCGCTGAGACCGAAGAACAATGTAACATCGCCCTTGTCCATACCCACATTTGCGGAGGAGTGGAGGGACAACTGGCCAAACTTGACAGGCTGGAGGTAGTGCATCACGGAAAAGACACCCTTCTTCATTTCACCTGCATATTCGGTGCCAAGGATAACCATCTCCATGCGCTTGAAGTTGATCTCCACGGAGGTGGTAGAGGACATGCCCTTTGTGAAACGATTTGCAGGGAACTGTCCAGCATTGTAGATGATAAAGTCTGGCTCGCCAAAATTGGCGAGTTCCTCCTCCGTGGGACGAATTAGCATGTTGTTCTGGAACACCGTCAGCTGCCGGACACGGAGACCGAATTACGGAAAGACGGACCATGAATAGGGCATGATAGGCACGTGCACAGATGACTCGGACCTTGATCCGGTATTTGGCATCCCACTAAAAAAAGATAAGCGGGTAAGGAGAGCACCGAGTCGAGAGACCTCACCCCCGCAAAGCCATCGAAAACGTAAACATTGTCGCGGGTGTTGAGGTAATCGATGGCACGCTCACGATTGATTTCAAATGTGTCTGGGAGGAAGAAGCATGAAAGAGAGCTCGCGGAGTAGAGAGGCGACTCACGCTCGTCCATCTTGATGTTGACGGAGCCCCACCAGATTTCGTCCTTGGAGGTATCCTCGTAGACGATGCGCTTGTCCTTGGGGCTCCGGCCGGTCTTCTTACCGGAGAAGTTGATCAAGGCACCGGAAGAGGAGATGATGGCGCCTTCGTTGCGGATGGCATCTTCGTAGAGCTGCGCCACGGGAGCGTTGCGCTTCAGCTGGATGCGATCCATATCAAAGCCGGCCTGCGAGAAATACTCGAGGTCACGGCCGATGACTGGAGACGGGGGATGAGGTCACGCGAGAGGGAAGACAGGGGAGACCGCTCACGTTTGCTGGAGAACTCGTTGTCATAGGATTGTGCATAATGGCGGTGGAGGATGTGGGGGGTAACGTAGGGAGTCTGGTGAGAGAAGACCATGTTGTGCTGGATGAAGGAGTCAGAGGGGTATTTATGTGAAGATGATCCGTGCGTTTCGGGAATGGACCGGGTGGACTCACTCGGTGGTGTCGTGAGGGACGATAAAGAGACAACAATTTACAATGGGGTTTTATACCACCCGCCAGCCACTGCCGCACTGGCGGGGCCATCCCATAATCTCCCGATTCCGCCCGCGCGAGTCTTTCCGCCCACGTATCCAACTGTCCTACTTATCGACCTCCCTCTCGTCCTGAGCTGCTTATTCGCCCAGCCTTTCAGGTACCCCACGAAGCGAGTTATCCTTCCCGGTTTCCCCCGAGCCCGAATGCGGCGAATATCACGAGCTGAGTAAGTGACCAATGTATCGAGTTGCCCTCACCGGCAGATTGCCAGGGCAGAATGATGGAGAATGAGCAGACGTCGTTCAATCGAGAAGTACTCTTCCGGCCGTCGTCGAAGGAACCCCTCGGGTGTTATTTTCGGCGCACTCGGCGACGGGGCCACGCGGTCATCACTTTTGTTCAGGTATGGAAAGAATGGTTCACGCAAAAAAAGTTGGTATCAAAGTACAGCATCAGGCAAGCTTGAAAGAATGCAAGGGGTAAAAGTTCGATTTTATCAGGTGCACTGACAAGAGGATGAATGGAAGAGCAAGACAACATTTGGAAGAAAAAAAAGCTATTCGTGGCAATACATGCAAATTCATAACGTCATTTCAGCCATGTGTCGAGTTTCCAGCACTGGTGGAAGATGGGGTGGCGGTTTGCGCAGATGAAGATGGAGGTGGAGATGACGAGGTGGGTGCCTTGCTAGTGCTCGAGGAAGAGGATGAGGCAGTCATCGACTGAACTGCCGAAGATATATCTGCCGTGGAAAGAAGGCCGAGACTATAATCTGTCGTAACATGCATCTGGTTGACGTGCAGCCATGGAATCTGGTATCCATTCATGGCGATTCTGTCAAATTTTCACCAAGTGAGCTTTGGTGATAGATGTCAGACACTAGTCCACCATACCGTGTGGTCGAAACGGCTTGAACGTCCATGTATCCCAATGGAAGGATTCCGAGAGATGCAATTACACCCTGTGTAAGAAGCACGTTTGAGAACGTGCCGCTGTTCACCGTCTGACCCGGCGGGATGACGAAGTTGCTGAACGCCTGATCAAAGTGAGCATAGATCTCTCCGTTAATGAGACCATCCGCTTGGACGAATTCAATGACGAGATCGGCCCCCAGAGGATTGTAGATCTGATTTGTACGTTAATCAGCGGTTCACATGTTCCAGCTATTGGACGAGTTCTCACATCGAAGCTCAGTTGGACCTCGTTTGTCTCCAGTGTGGTCAAGGAAATGGTGGCATATAAATGAGTAATGATAGGCGGCACATTCAATCCTTGAGGGAACATCAGTACACATGGACAGATTGTTGTTTCCCATACTCACCGGTCACGCTAGTCTGAAGCGTCACTCCCTCGAGGGCGGGATTCAGCGAAGTGAAGGGGGAGCTCGCGCTGTCTCCTTGCACGGTCAAGGGAAGAACGCTCCCTGTTTGCACAAAGCTTGTCAAGAATGATTCGGCAACCGTATCATTCGCATCAGCAGGTTCATACTGGAACTCTCCGGCCATGGCGTTTTCGCCGGGCATCAAGTTGAACGTCTGAGAAAAAACACTGTTCAGGACGGAAGAGCCATGTATGAGACGTTGGCTTACACTGAATGCAGCGCGCCCAATCATCACGTTTTCGTAGTACACAGGAAGAGCGATGTCCACCGTCGAAAGTGAGATATTTGAAGGGTTATTCATCATCGCGGTGAGCGGCGAAATGATATACTGATCACCATTGGTCCCGCCGCTACCCGTGATGCTCACATTGTTGATCGTAGCTGTGCCTCCGAAAGAGTTGATGCCTGTATTGAACGTGATAAGATAAAGGTGTCGATTGTGGAATGATTGACCTACCTTGCAAGGTGGAGCTGACATCGAACGGAATGCCTGAGATAGGTACATCGCCAATGGATGTTTTTGCCGTCACGTCGGCAGTCCCGCTTAGGTCGAAGGTCGCAGAACTCTTATCAGTAACCTCGGCGAACATGGCCTCGAACGCTGCGTCACTGAGTGACACAAGAGGGACATCATGGAAGCTGATGGGAAGAGATGCAAGGTTCCCCGTAGAGACACCTCCGACGGTATCCGACGATGGGAGGTTAAGCTAAATTAAATGTCAGCCATGTCATAATGGGAAACGCCAACATACTGACTGATGCGGCAGATGTCCCTCCTGCACCAAGAGTCATATTGACTGCGGATTGAATGACCTGCAGCGAGAAGCCGAAGGGATTCTTATACTCTGCTGCAGTGTTGTTCGAACCCGACAACGGAGCAAATGCTTCTTGTTGGGTTTCCATGGTCAGGCTGAGGTCCGTCAATGCAATGGATTGGATAATCTATTCGAGGGTGAACAATCGACGGAGACTGCCTCCTCACTGCAGCACTCACAGTGAACTTCTGACCAGGAAGGGTGACCGCAAGAGTGAGAGTCTGGAATGCATCGCTCAACCAGGTGACGGTCGAAGTTGCTCCTGTCGGTTGGACTGATTCCCCCGTAACACTTAATGTAATATTGTCCGCTGCAAGGTACTGCGAGAACAGCTGGCCGATTACATTTAGGCCATTGCCACTCTGAGGAATCATGCGACCCGCGAGATGTGAATCTACTTGTCCCTCGGGAGGTAACACGAGGTCTGTGGCAGTCAATGCTAAAGAACCATCTCCACTAAGGTGGTGCATAAATTTCAGGAAGGAGAAGAGCTCACGTCCAATTAGGGTATTGTCGAAGTACGCTTGGAATGTGACAGTGCCCAAATCAATACCGAGCTCTGTGAGAGGGTGTCAAAAGAAGGATAAAAAAACCATTACTACAACACGTACGAGCGGGTGATGGGATAAGTGAATCAGTGCTAATCGTGATACCTCCCGCTGGATCATCGGACGGAAGCTGGAAATTGCTGATGGTCACTCCAGGCAAGTTGTTAAAGGCTTTCAACGTGATGGTCTTCGTCAAGGACACATTGTCAAAGATCGTGCCAAGAGCAGTCACCCGAAGGCTAGACGTAGAGATGGCCCAGTCAAAGCTTGGGTTGTGGAGCAGGTAGGTGGCAAACGAGGTGAATCTGCACAGGGGAGTCCAGCATGGTGAGTGCAGGCACTATAAAATCACCTACTGTGTCTGGTCGGTAATGACAAGCGTTCCTTGCATGGTATTATTTGGATCACCAGTGTTGGCCGCAGCGCAGACTATAAATCAGGTTCGAGTGAAGTCAGAGGACCAAGGTGTGTAACACAGCTCACTAGAGGGAAGCGAAATGGTTGCAATATTATTGCCCTGCCAATTTACGCTAGAGTAGCCATGAGTTGTGTACCCGCAACAAATAGACTCCACATACATGACCGGATCAACAAATTCAATCAACGCATCGAATGGCCCGGTGTTCGTCAAGGAGCCCTGGAGAGCCAGGTCAAAACCATCATTTGAAATGTTCCTATGCGGCAATGAGCGATTGTATAACTAGCCATGGAAACGAGACGTACGTGATGTTGGCCACAGAGAAAACAAGCACAGCACCGTTTACCAGATCTTGTACTATTGGCGCAGCAACGGCTCCGATAAGATATAGAGCAGTCTGGTCAGTCTGGAGAACATCAAGGTCAGTATATGTCATCTAGAAGGGACGATTGCACTTACGATCGCCGTCACTCCTTTCTGCAAGAAAGACAGGCTCGTCGCGTCTGTAGCAAAGCATGAGGATCCGAAGAGACAAGCGACAAATAACTTACAGTCGTCCAATTGCAACGAGGAGACAATTGCCAAGTCAACTTGAAGGCCTTTCAAGGCGTTGAGGATAGCGTCGCTGAAATCAAACTGGTTCCCGCTGCACAGAAGAAATAAGTATACTCCAGCATGACATGTTGTTGCTTACCTAACACAAGTTGGGGCACTAGTATCGACTGAAGTGTTGATCTAAGGTGACCAGTAAACATCACTGCACGAAACTACAACTTGAGATGCGCACAGGTGGGTGGAAATTAGGGTCATCAATAACCAGTTGGAATAGTTGTGTCAAAGGACCAAGATCCACATTATGCTCTTGTGCTGAAATTGTGATCAAGTCGATGATCGTCAACGGATCTAGGTTGAAATTGAACGGAAGAGCTGGCGATGTAATATTGCTGTGACCGCCCGCGTGGATTGGATTTGAAGATAGATCAACGTTATTGATAGTGCCAAGAGTCAAATTCAGGAAGGTTGCCGTAGCTGCGACCTCAAGGAGGTTAATGCTTGCTGTAAAGGGATTTGCAAGGGTGAAAGAAGTAGATGCGATTCCTGTCTGCACGATGTTGGTCGGAAATTCCAAAGTAGCGGTATCGATGAGATTCTGTTGCAGTGCAGGAATGGTGACAGGGGAGAGTTTGATCTCTGAAAGCGCAACCTGCAAAGATCCAATCGGAGTGGAACTGCTTGTCCCGAGGATAACCGTGTTGGAATCGATTCCTTGAAGATAGTTCTCCAACATCGCCTGGCCCGCCGCAGTTTGAGAACTACCCTGCGGTGAATACAGGACGTCTAGTGTGGCAGCATCCGTGAGTGCTGAAGCCTTTATCTTGTAGAATATTCTTACCGGTTGGGTAGTTAATGGAGCCAGGCTGTATGACCATGTTGCTCTGCAAAAGGGGATCAAGACGACTGACATCGACACGAAGCTGATGCCCTCACCAAATCAGCAGACCCAATCGTTTCGCCTCTGGTTGTACGGTCAACTAAGATCCAGAGCTAAGGGGTTGAACGTACTCACTCAAATTGCAAGGTGAAAGAAACATCTCCCGTACCTAAAAAACAAGGTAAGTAGGTTACTTGGAAAGATGCATGAATGTTACCGATTGTCAGATTGCTAGACAATGGCGCTTGTCAATGCAGAACATTGGACAGCATCTTAACTACTCACCTGGGGTTGTAAAGAGTCGTGTCGACTGTGATCAGAAGGTAGTCGGAATATCCATGATTGACATCCAGATTGGCCACAGTAGCTGGTTTAGCCACAAGACCCTGTAGACCGGCAATGGAAGAATCGACAGAGAATGCGATGTTTGATAGCGACAAGACCCCGACAGCAGTGGAAGCGGCTGCATTAGCAGCTCCCGATAAGGCAAGGGTTTGCATGTTCCCGAGGGTAGTCGCAGCGATGAAATTATCAAAAACAGAGTACTGATCTGCGAAAACGGCAAAAGGCACGTTCGAAAAGGTCAAGTAGATGATGCGAGACTGTACATCAGTGGTGCTTGGAGCTTCGGGAATGACAAGCTCAGCGAACGATTGTCCGTTGAAGCCGACCGTGATGTTCTGCGACAACGACGTAATATCGATGGGAAACGCGAATGGGAGACTAAAAGCGGCGGTAGTCGCGCTGCTACTTGACATCGGATCGTATGCTGTGGCTTCTGTGAATAGTAACTCCATTTGCTCCAAGTTGATTGACTGAATGATATTGAGTTTTCCCTGGTTGGGTAATGAAGTCACAACTTGGAGGGTTTGTATCCCTTCATTCAGCCATGTGACCTTGATGAACCTCAGCGACGTGCTGAGAAATATTGCTATCAATCATCTTACATCAGTTGGACCAGCACTCGCTCCTTGGACTGTAACTTGGCTGTCCTGTCCCTGAATGAAGTTGTTGAAAATCGTTGATACAACGGCCAAACCTTCAGCAGTGTTCTGCGGGATGAGCCGACCGGCAAGAGACAGTGACAGCATGGACTGAGGAGCGAGCGTAACGGACGACGACGATGATACGGGGGCGATCTCGATTCCGCTAGCATAGGTATTGAAAGCGATGGAACTCAGCTCGATGCCGACTTGCGAAGGCTAT
>JBBPLK010000051.1:74440-88784 GCA_038089735.1 Exsudoporus frostii
CTGATGTCGCCGTCTCTTCACTCGCGGTCGAGTCCCGTCGCGCGATGGCTCTGCGCGACCGCGTCGTTCGCCGCTCAGGTTTCTTCTCTTCGGTAACCTCATTTCGTCCGGTCTCTACAGCAGGTGATGCCCCCGAGTCTGCATTGGAATGCGTAGGCGAACCCCCTTCCTTGCTGAAAGCACGTGTACCCGACAATCCTGAGGTAGCCCCTGAAGATCTTGGATGACGTGGGCGTTTGGCGGGGTACGTGGCATCCCCGTCTTCTGGTTCCCTGCGCTTTCGCTTTCCGCCGGGCCCGCCCCCGCGTCTTCGGCGCGGACTTGCCTTCTCCCTGACATCGGATTCGAGAGCAGCTGTCACTGCGACGAATGGGAGAGGATGGGTCGTGGCAGGTTCGTCCGCGTCACGAACTTTCGCTGCGGGTCGGCGTTGCCGGTTGGAGGACCGACGCGTGGGATCATCAAATACAGCCACCGGAGCGGGCAAGCCGAACGCAGTGGGGTCCAAATCTGGGAGTGATAATGCAAGGGACCCGAAAGGGTGGTACAGTGGTAAGAGTGGAGTGATCATATGCTGAGGACTTGATTTATGTGTAATGGTGCCACTCTGAGATAGCTCGGTCATTGGAGAAAGCCGAGTTGGAGGTGACGATGGTGGGGGAGGCGCGGTGGCATTCTTTGCTGAAAAGAGGGGTATCTCGTGGTGCAATATTGAGCTATTCTGAGCTGGGGATTGATATGTAAGTGCAGGTTTCCTGCGAACCGTGACTGTGTCAACGGTGAGATGTCCGTGTGGTTTGACGCTGGTCATTGCAAGGTGCCGTTATATTCACTCGAGAAAATAGCGAGATCCTATGAGCTAGGCTCAGTAAGTTGTGGCTGGATAAGAAAACATACATACCTATGGACAGATATGTTTGCTAGAGGTGTGCATTCCAGCTCGGAGACTCGAGAAGAGGAGATATACACGCAATGCAACGTAGAGAGGCGGGGGTGCAAAAGTCGATCTACCAGTATAAACAAGATATGTTGAGCGGATCGTGGACGCCTTAAGGCTAGAGACGCGATGGTTGTTGTCCTGGAGGCTCTGGGTGTGTCAAGACATGAACTAGACGGGCTCAATACCTCGAGAGACTCCAATACTCGAAAGTCACGTGATCGTCATCACATGGATGTACATGTGGGAAAATATATCCGCATCCAGTAAACCCAGTTTGCTTCCGAGTATCGCACTCAGACACTCGGCGAGTATTCGAACCCCCTGTAATCAAGTACTTGCAGGTCGGCCAAACTCAGCTCAACAATCGTGGAATCTTGTGCACCAATTATGCGTTGCTCCACTTGAGAGTCGATTGAGACTCTTGGGAACGACTCGGGCACCCTCCGCTGCCAGTGATTCGGAAGGTGATCATGGGATCCCGCGTAACCGCGTTCTCGTGCCAAGTCCGTATCCCTAATTATCTACAAAGTGCCACTCATTGAGACAAGACTGAATGTGGCTCATTTCATTTCTCATGCACCCGTATAAATAGACTGATAACAGCCCAAGTTATTGTGTGCTAGAGTGGGGTGACATCTCAGAGACGCTCCTGAATCCCCTCTTCAAGTATGGCTGAAGCAAGTGATGAATACGATATCATATGCGCTGGAGGTTTGTTTCATCCCTACATGTTCATCCAACACTGTCCCTGTACTCTGGGGGTCTGATCTATATATTCCAGGGGGAACCACCGCTTGTGTGGTTGCCGGCCGTCTCGCTGCAGCAGACCCTTCGCTCCGAATCTTGATCCTGGAGGCAGGCCCACAGACGAAGGACGATCCGCGCTGCGTAGAACCATCTCAATGCATCTCGCATTTAGAACCGGGCGATCCCTTCATGTCATTCCATGTTGCCGAGCCTTCCCCGTATCTCGACGGTAGGCAACTTGTGGTTAGCAGCGGGAGATGCGTTGGAGGAGGTTCGGCCATAAATAGTCAGTTGCTTTCCCCTTGGATGTAAACGACGGTATGGCTAACATTCTCCGATGCGTGTAGACATGATGTACACTAGGGCGGCAGGTTTGTGAATCTCTGCTTGTGCCTGGTTCGGCCGTAATGAGATATTACGTTTGAATAAAAGCCTCCGACTACGATGACTGGGAAATGGTTCACAATAATCCGGGGTGGGGATCAAAGGACTTACTTCCATTGTTGCGAAAAGTGAGTAAGGTCGATGCTAAGACCGATCTCTAAACAAACAATTGACATCATTAGACGGAGACGTACCAAGCAAAGGAGCACGAATCAACTCACGGATACTCGGGGCCTCTCAAAGTGTCGTATGGTGGCCGTTTCACCGACATTGGAATGCAAGCCCTCGACGTCGCTGCCAAGTATGACCTAGGACGCAAGATAGCGGATGATAGTAATGACCTATCGACTTGTGACACCTATAGCGTGAGTCGATTGGTTGTTCATTCGCATAATGGAATACTTGATACTAACATTTGTTACTATAGCGATGGCAGAAGTAAGTTCAGTACACTAGCAATTTCTTATGAACCTCGATAATTACGCGGATGATGCAGATGGATCGACGGTGAGACCGGTCGGCGTTCAGATTCTGCGCATTACTTCGTTTACAACCAAGAGGGAAACACAAACTTGCGTGTGCTTTCAGAAAAGGCAGTCATCAGAGTGTTGATAGAGTAAGCTTTCTGTTGTGTGTTTGATCCATTGATAAAGTTGTAACATAGGGATGGCCGAGCTTCGGGAGTAGAATATACCAATGATCTTACACTTAACCCATCCGCAGATCGAACAGTGCGCGTTGCAAAGGCAACACGATTCGTTGTCGTATCTGCGGGGGCCTTTGGTTCTCCCGCCATCCTAGAGAGATCAGGCATTGGGTCTAGCGAGATTTTAGCCCGCCTTAATATTCCCCAGGTAGTCGATCTACCAGGCATAGGAGAGAATTACCAAGGTATGTATTACTCTCAATCTTAGGCTGAAATAAAAATAGGCTGATGCGGGGCCCCAGACCATCCTGTTGGGTTCCCGGCATATTTCGCGGCCGATGAAGCAGAGACGTTGGATGCGCTGTACCGCGGTGACGTAAACGAAACCAATGGTGAGATTAGACCTGAATTTGTTCACAGCTAAACCGCTTTACATAAATTAATAGAGCAAATGAAATTGTGGAAGCATGACGGAACTGGTCTTGTCTCTCACAAGTATGTCCCATGCTCCATACGTTGGTGTATCAATCACAATCGTGTATTCTAGCGCGTATGATGTTGCTATCAAGCTGCGACCGAACGTGGACGAACTCAAGGAATTGGGCCCCGAATTTTCTTCCCGCTGGAAATTTTTCGAAAGCAGCCCCGACAAATCGGTCGTTCTGATGGCACCTTGTGCTGGGTATGGTACATCCACTTGTGCGCGGGGGAAGACTCATGCTATCCCCATAGTTTCATTGGCCTTCATCAGGATATCCCTGCTCGCAATTACATTGGGGGCTGTTACTACTTGGTCTGCCACATTCTACTTGATTCGTGCGAAGCTTCAACTAATTATATCCCAAGTGTCACCCGGAGTCAATTGGAAGTGTTCACATCAGTTCTGCATATGATCCACACGAACGTCCGGTATTCTTGGCGAATGTCCTGAACAAGTGATCAATCCATCCTTTCGTAGACCCGCCGTAACTGACGTATCTCATAGCCCCTCTGATCTCGCAATTCTGCGACTGGCATATAAGAAAATGCGAGAGTGGATTAGACGAATGCCACATTATAGAGGCGAGCTGCAACTCAAGCATCCAGTCTTCCCAGCAGGGAGCGCCGCAGAATGCAAAGAAAGGGATGGACCCGTGCCAATCGATGCCCCTAATATTGTATACACAACGGAGGATGACAAAGCGATTGACCACTTTCACAGAACGCAAGGTGAGGCATTCATTCTAACCTAGGATATGCCAACACTTATCTGACTGAATGGCTCTAGTAACGAGCGCAAGGCACTCGGTATCGTATCTTGTTTCACATTGCATGCTTATGCTTAGACCATTTCTAGCTCGGAACCTGTGCAATGAAGCCAAGACAGCGAGGAGGTGTGGTTGACTCTCAGCTGAATGTCTATGGCGTTGGAGGCTTGAAAGTAGCAGGCGAGTATTGTTTACGACCAAGGCGAGAATAGTGCCTTTACTGAGTTCAACCTAGATCTGTCCATCGCTCCTTCGAATGTTGCATCGGTACGTGCATCGATGGTTGATCCCCTGCGCACTGAAGAGCAACTCTCTCCTAGAACACGTACTCATCTGCGTTGGTGATTGGAGAGAAAGCTGCCGCTATAATTGCGGAGGAACTTGGAATTAAGAATGTTTGATAAAAGACATGTAGTCTAACTGGAAGACATGGAATGTGTATGAACGTGACCAATAAACGCGTGACGTAACGCGACGACGTGTGAAAGCGCGTCACGCTCCACCGAAGCACTTTTGCGCTTCAACGTTGTGTATGAATCTTTGACCAATACCAACATGTCTCTCTGGGTGGACAGGGCAAGTTAGAACTCAGTGGACGAGGTTGAAACGCTTACTTACTCTTCTTTGCAGTTCAGACCAAAAACGCTGGATGATCTCCATTACCACCAAGGCTTGTCAGCTCGCCTGAAGTCCCTTGCCGCATCCGGAGACTTTCCTCACGTACTTTTCTATGGGCCTTCGGGTGCTGGCAAGAAGACACGGATAAGCTGTACTTTACGACAATTGTTTGGAAGTGGCGTTGAGAAAGTAAGTCGCGCAGCATGACTTAGAGCACTACCACCAAACTAAGCACCCAAAACAGCTGAAAATCGACCAGAGGGTATTCGTCTCACCATCGAGACGCAAGATTGAGATCAACCTCGTTCAGAGTAATTACCACATTGAGATAACTCCCAGGTGTGTCGCCCCGCCAAGGTTGCCCCGGTGTATGCGTAAACCAGTTTTACCCCAAGTGAAGCAGGGAATTACGACCGAGTTATCATCCAAGAATTAATAAAGGAGATTGCTCAGACACAACAGGTTGACGTCAGTGCTAAACAGCGCTTTAAAGGTCAGATCCACAGGCAGTCCATGCTGCGGTGCTCACAGATTCCTTACAGTTGTGGTCATCAATGAAGCTGACACTCTATCTCGTGATGCACAAGCCGCCTTGCGTCGAACAATGGAGAAGTACATGTCGAACCTGCGGATTATACTATGCGCCAATAGCACAAGTAGACTCATTGCACCCATAAAGAGCCGATGTCTCCTCATCAGAGTGGCCGCGCCGAGCCCAGAAGAGGTGAATATCTTTGGAACACCTTGTCTTTGCGAAATGATATGTATCCGAACAGATGCAAACTGTGTTAGAGCATGTCGCCAAGAAGCTTAAGTTCGACCTCCCACCGGAAGCCTCTTCTCAAATTGCAGAAGATGCTGCAGGTAATATGAGAAAAGCATTGCTTGTCTTCGAAGCCCTCAAGATGCAATCGTAAGGTCTGATCCATAACATCCCGCACTCATTAAATGAAGTACTGTCCACAGACCTGATCTTTCGGGATCTCTCAGTATCGCGAAACCAGATTGGGAGACGTATTGTCATAAGATTGCTGATCTGATCGTGCAAGAGCAGTCACCCGATCGAGTGATGCAAGTCCGTGCCAAATTTTATGAGCTCCTCAGCCACTGTATACCACCCACCATCATCCTCAAGGTAAGGGTCTTGTTCTATGTCACGCGCAGGAATAATGACACGCCTGATCGCCGGGCATCAAGACTGTGGCAGACAGGATGGTGGAGCGGGTGGACGAGGCCCTCAAGGCTGATGTGATGCATTGGGCAGCTTTCTATGTATGCACTCGATCTTTCCATTCCGAGTACTTGCAACGGTTCTAATAGTACTCGCAGGAACTACGGATGCGAATGGGTAACAAGAAAATCTATCACCTGGAAGCTTGGGTGGTGAAAATTATGTGTCTGTACAAGGTGCGATTATGCTTGCCAGCTGGTGGCGGAAGACGACTAATAGATGGACATATCCAGCACTTTACATATGATTTTGATATGTCAGAGTTCGATTGAGTGAGGGTACTACTATGATTCATTCCTCGATGACAAGTTCTGTGATGGTGTACAGTACAATTATTGTGTATCGCATCGAACGTTATGACGTTGAAATTGTCCGAGTTAGCTTGCTGAGGTCCCTAGTTCAAGTTGGTAGTTGCAGGCTGTGAGTCTTGAGACAACCACCAAGATCACAAAATGGTCAGTCCATTCAGCCAACCTACCCCTTGATACACGTTGCTCATCTCCCGAAGCTCATCTTCTCAGTATTCAAGACTCTCACCGACCAGCGCGTCACCGTCGAACTCAAAAATGACCTCTCAATATCCGGCGTACTCAAATCTGTCGACCAGTGGGTACACGGGGTGCCCAGCTTCTTCAACGCACTTTTGACACGAGAGCCCTCAACCCTGCAGGTTCCTCAACATCCGCCTAGATTCGATCAAGGTCCTCGATGAGACCAGACACCCGCACATGGTAAGCATGCGTTCATCCGTGAGTTTGTGAACGAAGTCCTTCATCTTGCTTGTGCCTTAACCAAGATGGCGGTGAAGAACTGTTTTATTCGCGGATCGGTCGTTCGATACGTGCAGCTACCTGCGGAGCACGTCGATACGCAATTGCTCGAAGATGCGACGCGAAGAGGTGGGGCGAACACGTTTCTGTTTCTGAACGCATCTCATCTCGGTCCCTTCCTTGCCCAGAGGCCGCCAACCAGGCGAAGCGGTGACAAGTGTGAAAGAGAACGTCGAGATTGATGGATCACAATCACTTAATGGCTGTTTTGCACAAATCCAGCTGATCTAGGAAAAAAGAAAAACTTGCTCGAGCGCTCGCCGAATGATATGTACATCATGACAACAACCCGTGTATTCACGACACTTCCCTGGCTCTTACATACGCCAATGTTTGCCAGTTTTGCGACTTTCCTGGATCCAACAAGATCGCTTTCTGTGCACATCTGGAAGCTTCTTTCCCCTTGCCAGTAATAGCAAGCAATGGAAGAGTCTCCTTCATTTCCGTGATGTTCTCTTCCGAGGAATGGATCTCAAGAATAGCTTGTGCCGTCCGAAGATTGCCTTGCTGCAAAATCAGTGAGGCGAGTTCACGTCGTAGTTGCACGTTTGATGGCTCAGCATGCAATGCTTTCTGGGCAATTCTGGTCGCTTGTTCGACGTCGCCCTGAAGCCTGTGCGTCAGCAACTTCGAAACCCTGTCAACAAATAACCCTTGCCTGACTGAGATGGTGCTGTACAAGAATATATGCGACGTCTCTTCTCGGGTCCAGCTCCTGCCGACGCTCGATGGAAAGAGATTGGATTTCGGACAAGGCGGCATCTACAAGACTTTCGTCCTCTGTAAGGATGCCCATTCCAGCTAGTGTATTAATCGCCATCAGGCTCTCGGGGTCTGCTGCGATACTGGGTTGCTGTGAGCTGCGCATAGGAAAATGGTCGCGACGTTCTTTACCTGTCCAACAACAGTGCCTTTGCAGACTCCCTGAACTCCTCCGTCCCGATTGCCCACATACATTGGGCAAGTAACACGGTAACGTGGGCACGAAGGAGGTAGTCCTCCCCGGAACTATTTAGCGCACTCTGGAAGGTTGTCATCGCAGATTGCAGATCCCCGAGTTTGAACTGCGCTAGTCCTGTCCCGAATAACGCTTGTACTCTGAGAATCGTCGTCTCCGTGTCGTTATCAGGACCTTCTTCGGGAAGTAGTCCAAGGGTTGTCTCGAATGATTCAAGGGCACTGGTGTGATCACATAGGCCAAGTTTCAGTCGGGCGAGATTTGCGTGGGCGATTGTGAACTGTCTTTCGACAAGCGGGTCTTCGGATTCTTCGTAGGCCGCTTCCAACAGGGTAATTGCACGAGAGATCCATCGCGTGCCTTCTCCGAGCTGGTCCAAACGCTCGCACAAAAGACCTAAGAGGTGGAGAGCACACGGGTCTTGTGGGCATCGTTGGGCGTAGCGGTTTAGAACGAAAAAGGCAGGAAGTAGCACCTCCTTGACTCCACCTTGAGAGTGTGTGGTGGCTGACAGCGCGGCGAACACTCTTGAAGCGAATTCGAGATCAGCCAGTGGCTAGTCGAGTCAACTCCTTGCATGGAGATACGAAACGCATTCTACGCACCACATCAGCGCTGAGACCAGTTGCATGTTCCAGTAATCCGCGAGCGTCGGCATCATGTCCATTTGTCGCAGCCACCATCGCTTGCCCAACCCAAGCAAGAGTATAATCAGGGTCCAATATCTGTGCTCGCAGCAGCGCCTCGTTTGCCAATTCCAAATCGTTGTGGTATAGGTACAAAAGACCCAGGTTGGCCCATGCAACCACACTCTGTCGCTCACAATTTCAAGACCTCGGTATGACAGCGCATACATGGAACAAACCTTCGAATCATTCTCTAGAGCCTTGATATATGCATGTTGTGCCGCTTTCGGCTTTCCGAGGAAGTACATGTTGCCCAGTGCAGTCCAGTAAACGGGGTTTCCGGGTTCCTTTTGTAGCGCCTGTTTCAAAAGCGATGTTGCAGACTCTGACACGGCTCCGTGAACACTACTTTTATCCTCAGTGCACCATGCATAGAGTGCCACCGCTAGGTCAAAGAGTGCACTGCCTAGCGTAATATCTTCTGTCGAACCAACGGTGATTCTATAGTCATATGCAACAACGGCAGCTTCGAGTACGTGGCGGCGCGTTAATGGGGCATGTTTGGATTGTGGGGAGAAAAATTGTGCGATACGGGTGCTTGCGTGGCCCTGCAACAAGGAATTCGTGCGGTGTACGATATCTTCGACGGATCGTTCATTCATGAATACGGCAGCCTTTGATAGGCCGAATAGAGCGTCTGCAACTAGCTTCCACGTCACGCCTCCATGACCTGGACTTTCTTGTGACGTCGTGAAGCATGTTGTGATAACTGCAACGAAGGATTGTTCGGATCTTGCGCTGAATCCAGTAAAGCGCTCCTGGTGAGCAAGGTCTAGTTGTGTTTGCGCAAGGGACAGCAATACCCCGATCTCCTTCGGTCGTGCATCTAGAATCGAATTGAAAGAAAGGAGGGCTTCGACAAGTCTGCCAGTTTGGTGTTGTACCTCGCCAATCAAAAAAGTGCAAATCCAGTCGTTTGGATCAAGTTCATGAGCCTTCGTGAGAGCCTTGAGCGCCGCGGCGTGGCGACCAGCCTTACTGTAGGCTTCCCCAAGACGAAGCCACAAGAGCTGATCTTCTGGTTCTGCGCGTAAGGCGACTTGAAAGGCTTCACTAGATTGCGCATAATTCCTGTGCATCTACTTCCGCTTAGCAGATAAACAATATCGTCTTGCACCTGGCTCACCAACTCTACCACGCCAACTGCTTTCCAGGCCCAGGCATTCGTGGGGAGGTATCTCCCCACGACTGCACCATCTCGAGTTAGAATTCCAGCATCCAGTCCGCCTTCGCCATCAATAGTCCTACGAGCGACAACTTCGACAAGGTCCCATTCTCGTTCATCGGCAAACCCCTCTGCAAGTCTTTTAGCGGCGCCACCTTCTCGTGGGTCGAGTTCGAACGCTTTCTGGAAGCACTTGGAGGCTCGCGTGGGATCGGGTGGATGTACAAACTCGGAGTAATATATACCGAGGGAGGTGTACGCAGGAGCATATGTCCGGTCACACTTCAAGGAATTAATGAAGTGGGAGAAAGCTTCTTCACGAAAGTCGACTGCATTCGAGATAAGAAATGATCAGCTAGTAGATAGGCAAGGAAAACCGACCTCCCATCTCCCAGCAGCATTGCCCAATGCGCCATAAGCACCGGGCCCGATCCATCTCATGTTCGTCCCCTTGTAGATCATTCAATACCTCCTTCAACGCCTCGACGCCCTTCCCGATTTGAATTTTGCTGAGGCACCAAGCACTTTCCTCTTTCGCGCGGAAACTTTTCTGTGTTCCCGGCGGAACCAGTAACGTCGCTTTGGCGAATAACCCTTCAGCCTCTTCCCATTTCCCAATATACTGGAGAACATAGCCACGGCAAATCAACGCATCCACGCTATTGGGATCAAATTTAAGGACTTCGTCTAAGAGTCGAAGAGCACGCGGGTGGTGTTTCGGTGGATATAGGTGTACGAGAGCGCTTGCAAGCCCCACGTTGAATGCCTTGCGTACTCTGAAAGCTGTAAGCATTGTACATAATTACTTAGAGGACATGAATACTCACTGATGGATCTTGCGCCCTGTATTTTGTTCGTGCCTTCGCACGAGCTCAAGCCCACTTTCTGCCACATTGATGACACTGGAGTAGTCAAGTTCTTGCAAGTAGACCTCGGTTACTATGCGATTGCCTAGGAGCGAATCGGGCAGCAAGTCAAAAGCTTCCTAGCGAAATGGTTCAGAGACTGGAATGTCTCGAAGATTAAACCTACCATGATGATGTCGATTGGATCTCGGTCTTCAATCACCTGTCGAGGATGCTTGTTATCTTCTTCATCTCCATGAACCTCAAGCGGTGTCCCAGTATACAAAAAATAGCCTCCTAGCAACCGCGCCAGCGGGTTGGTGGGAAAGAGCCTCATGTACTGCCTGAGATAGTCCAGGCCATACCCAACTATCACAGTTTTAAGCAACACCACTTGGATGAGACTCATCAACACGAACCGAGCGTGTCACTATCCTTTCCTTCGAGGAATATAGACCAGGAAAATTCATCAGGTATTCCGATTATGACCACACCGTTGACAAGTTCGTCAAGCTCCTTCCCAAGAGGAGCTTTCTCCGAAGATGTCGTTGGCAGTGCGTAAAAGTATTCTTGTTTGTACATGATGAGCTTTGTCTCGGTAGAGCGACGGAGCTCGTCAGAGGTATTTGGATGGTTCAGGACTTCCTGATAGAGCGATGGCAACTGGAGTGGAGAATAAGCAAATATATTACTCTTGTTGAACCGATCATACTCTGGATGTACCCCACACTTCCACCCCGATGTCCTTCTTCAGTTGGTCGGGAGAAGGGCCGCCAAGACGCGTGCGTCTCTTATCGAATTCATTCTTGATGAGAACTTCTTCGTCTCGTTCAATTATTGATACAATTTCTTCGATAACAGGGAGTGAGTCATGAACCGCGACCTGCATGTCAAATATTGGAGATGCAGTCGGATTCGTTGGGTCCGGTGGTGGTAAATTTGACAATGTCGCAGATAATGACGAATCAGGAAGTAAGTAGGAGAGGGCGCTCACTACCTGGAAGACAACATCACTCTGGTATTCCGACGTGGCATCAAATATACTTACTTGTTGACGAGTGCCGTGCTTTCTTCTAGTCGAAATTAATTTCTGGAGAGTCTCCGCGCATTTGGCAACATCGTTACTAAAGAGAATTTCTGGTCAAGGCAGGTTAGGACCTGGTGTTAAGGCCATGCCTTTTGACAAACATCTGCATGATGTGCTCCAGCGCCTCGGAGAAAGCATCCCATCGACTACTTTTCTCGTAAAGTTGCGATATGCCCTGTGTAGTTGGTTGACACGACCAAGTAACCCGCGATAACGAACGTGACTCGCCTGCCGAGCAAGGATTTGGTCTGGCTTCAACTCGATTGCTTTGCGATAGTACTGCACGATTGTCAGGCCATCCGAATATGTGACACATACGATGGCTTTACTTGCTCGCTCTTATCGTGCTCTCCCAGCTCAAGGAGGGCGAGACCTAGGAATACATGACTGTCGTTCTGTCAGCCGAGTCAGTGGTACGTGAAAGAATCTGAACCGAGACGTACGCATTATAATTGTCGGGCTCATAGTCGAGAACTTGGAGTGCTGCATCACGAGCCGCGTCATATTGTTTCTTCCCAAGAGCGTCTCTCGCTGTCTTGAGTTTTGTTTTAGCGAACGATGAGGACATTGTCAACGTTGGTAGCCAGGGGAACCTCTGTCGAGGCTACTATGAGGGGGTTGGGCAGTTCCTGCTGGCTCCGAGTCAATCAATAGGCCGATTGGAGGGCGGCTTGATTTATTACACCAGGCCTTCAGTCTGACTCGGCGCTGAACGACTCGTGAACTGACACTTGCTATCAAGGTGCTTGAAGTCATTCAGGAACGCGAGCGGGATTTGCCCACGGATCCGGATGTGGCCCGGTTGATACGATTGGACTACTAATAAATAGTAAACCGCTCTCCACTGTCTCAAGCCTGACTCGGAGGGTCAACAGGATGTAACATACTTATGTGCCGAGCCCACTGTTATTGAGTTATATATACGAGTGCCTATGAGTGGGAGATCCGAAAAAGTTTGCAAGGGTAAATAAGATACGGCAATGCCCGACTCGGGCGAAACACAAGAACCGTATCTACAAATCGTTGAACATTACCTTTCTTCATCTGAACAGTGGCCGTCTAACCGTGATGGGTAGGTATCTCCTCACCGGCTTGTTCCCTCTTGCGCCTAAAAATTCTGAGAAAGTCCGCCTTGCGGTACTTAGCAGGCCCCCTAACGAGACACAGTTCGTCGATCAAGCCCGGCAAGTCTGCCTGGGTCTGTCCGTCCGTGGATGATGAAGGAATAGATGCAACAAGCGCACCGATCCCTAAAGCATTAAGGCGTTCCGTCCATGCATCGACAAAGCGGCTATCTGTAACAACGAGAAGAGGGCAGAGGTCGCCATTGCAGGAATCATAAAAGCTCCGAAACCTCTCCACATTAAAATTCGTCATCGTCCCAGCGAAAATCAACAGATCGGCACCGCCCTTGGATATCCTTGGAGTAATATAGCTGCTCGAAAGGTCACCAACATGCTGGAAGACAAACGAGCGTCCGTTGATCTGAGAGTTGATTCGTCGGAGGTCGCCCCAGATGCCTGGTTGAAAGAGTGAAATGTCGGTCTGATAGAAAGCGACAGTGGAAATGGGTTGGACATTCTCCCAGCCGGATTTCATGATCGACCGAAAGTCAAGTAAGGCGGCTTTAATAAGGACATTGGTGTCGGACGGCGGTCGGGTGGCAGCGCGGTGACAATTGTCCATGATCAGCTTCCGGACCAACTGCTGTGACTCCATGCTGCGTTTTTCAAATACAGAACCCATGAGCTTCTGCATGTCGATGGTTGTAACACATGCGTGGGCGTCGAAGCGCATTTTGTACTTGGCCAGTTCCTTCTCGCCTTTCGTCCACCAATCTTCCATCGATGTTGGCTCGTTCTCCAACCCCGTCACAACGGCAACGATGGGAACCTTCTTTCTGCACATCGCAGAGTAAAATATGGTATAGTTCCTCGCCAGGGACTTCCGAACACTCGGACCACGAATGCAGTAGACGAGGAGATGGATGCCATTCGCAGTCCGTAGCTCACGGAGCAGCTTGCTTAGATTTTTTTCGGCTATTTCGGGTTGGACGCGACCCCGCGTACCTTCATCCAGGCCTGCGGTATCCCAAATATTGACCTTCTCCCCGTTAATGGTTATCGTATATTGACGGCTCTGAAACGTGCACCCAAGGACACCATTTGAAGTCGCTGCAGGTTTGCCACCAGCGAGCATGTTAATCAGGGAGCTTTTACCGACACCACTGTCGCCGAAGATCACGACATTGCGAACTTTTGTTGTCTGAGAAGAAGGTCAGCTTTTGAGTCAGAGTGGACATGATTGTTCTCTTACCTCGAGATCAGATTTACCGCCCTTCAAACCTGCTTGAGACCCAAATCAAACAGGGTATTATTGATGGTACTCACTTTGGTGGATGCATGGTTGTCTGGTTCAAAATCCATCCCAAAGATTGTGGGCTGCGTCTGGAGTGGAGTTATCTGTGTGGAGTGCGTCAGGTTGAGGACGGAGGACTCAGTGTTCAGAGCTACCGCAAGCGGCCGGTCAGTGCTTAATCTCCTGGCGGACTCGCCTGAGAAGTTAACACCGAGTCCTTTCGTAGAGTTCTGCTCATAAATGTACCTGTAAGCCAAATCACTGTCTCGCGCAAAACAAAAACCCACGTCTGAGCGGCGCCTAGCGGGTTCCATGTATGCGAAAAAGGTCGTGTTCCTAAATTCGCCAGAGACTACCTTTATATGTAGACTTGAACAAGGTTCGCCGGTGTGCCAGTGATTGCGCTCACCTTCAATGTGGGGCTCGAGGCAAGGCTATGCCCACATAATCACAACAACATGGGTGCTTCGTTTGATCGAACCCAGCGATCTGGTGAAGTGAAAATCTACAGCATGTCATATTATAGAAGCAGGGTTAGCAACGAGGCTGGGAGTACTCACCACATGCACGTTGCACGTAGTGCTTCTTCTGAGCCATGAACA
>JBBPLK010000051.1:88881-121664 GCA_038089735.1 Exsudoporus frostii
CATGTCCGCGCAGTATGAAGTCAGGACAAGGGGAGGCTTAACATGATGTTGACATTGAACGTTTGAACTATCACTGCCACGAACGGTTGCTTTCCATGCATGTACTTCAACAACGATGGCGGACCAGCCTTGTCAGGCATCCTTCGAGCTGCCTGGCTTCTTCAAGTTGTCAATGCCCTATATCTTGGAGAGTGCGAGACCAGTGGCGTGCATTTTTAGAAGACCGGACCCTGGGCCAGGGAGATTCGGGTCAAGCACGGTTTTGAGGTAGGTTTGCACAATTGGTCCACAGGACTCCATTGAACATTCCCATCAAATCCCTCGCGTCCTCCTCGTTGTCCACATATGACGTGCGGGCGCTCCTGGGCCATCAAAATAATCCTTATCACGATGATATTAGATCCGACAAGTGTTGATTTCGATCCTGCTTGAACTCTTGATCACTGGTGGAAGCGTCCCAGGCTCATCACGCCGTCCTCCCTTTTCCACATGCAGCTGATTGAGCCTGATCATGACCATCACCCTAGGAAAGACGCCCATCAAATCTTGATACCGCCTCAGAGAAGCTCATAACATTCGATTTGGAGCCCCTGCAGGTTCTTTGTTCACGGGAACTGGTCAAACCCGGAGTCCTTGAAGGACGCATCGCTTGCATTCCAACCTTATAAATGGCCAGACTCGTGAACGGTCAAGTTCCCAAATCTCAGTTTCCTGACGTAGCACACATCACGCCTACCGCACTTCCCATCAACTCTTCCCCATTCCTCATCTGCCCTCTGCCATGCGGACAGAGAGCGTGTGTTCCAGTCCCACCACCTCAGAGCACCCCAACCGCCGTAACATCCTAATTGTTGGAGACGTTGGCGTAGGGAAGAGCTCCCTCGTCAATCTTATCGCCGGCGAACAGCGAGCCATCATTTCGAGTGGTGCTAAAAGCTGTACACTCCAGTCACAGGAGCACATTGTCCGCCTCGACGGCGTTGAGGTTGCCCTGCATGACACAGCTGGTCTACACGAGGCCCAAGGCAATATGAAACCGACCGAATACCTGGACGCCATTTACCAGGCTTACGCACTCATTTCTAGACTCGAGCGGTCAGGCGGGATCAGTCTCCTCGTGTTCTGCATGAAAGGCGGACGGATCTCCGTGACGACGCAGCAGACGTATAACCTTTTCGTGGACGTGCTCTGCAACCGACAGGTTCCCGTCGTTATCGCCGTTACGCACATGGAGATGCACGACCCCATGGAGCAGTGGTGGATAGAGAACGATAAGGCTATCCAGGAGTATCGACTCAGATCCCACGCGCATGCTTGTATCACCACCACCCGCGGTTACAGAAACGTGTTCAGCGACAAGTATGAAGAGTCTAGAGAGATTATCCAGAAGCTTCTCCTGGACTACAGTGGTCGGGTCGTTTGGAAAGAAGAGAAGGCAAATTGGGTCAAGCGGGTGGTGCTACACATGCGCACTTGGTTGTCTCCGCGCCGTCAAAGGCTTGTTGGCAGTGACCTGAGGAGGAAACTGGTCAGGCGGTGTGGTTTCTCAACCGAAGATGCCGAACTCGTTGCTCAGAAGATTGAGCAATCGCGGAGGATGCCTGGGGACGCTCCTGAAGAAGACAAATCGTGGTTCGACGAGAAATTTCGACTTGATAGCGGTAGTTGCGTTTCCTTACCAACGGTTCCTTACACTTCGTGATTAACAGCTATGGATCCGAAGCTCGCATTGTAGTTTACAATTAAGATATTAGGATGGCAGCTTGTAATGGGAGGCTGCGCATCATGAGTTGCTAGAATCCCCACCAAGTCGACATGTTCTCAAATACTCAACATATTCCACCAGAAATTGTACTTGCTCCAACGTTTCAATAGCTTTGACGCTTCTTCGTCTTCGTATCACCTCAATGGCCCGCTCCACCAGCTGCAGCGTATCCCACCGCACCACAGTTTCGCCGTCCCATCGGAAAGTATCTGATGGGTTGTCGTCGCGCTTTATCTCGGCCGCACTGGTGGTGGTGGCAGCGCTCGGTGGAATGTAGGTCTCGATCCATCCGCAGAGCCCGAGCTTTAGCATCCAACAGCATGCAAAGAGCCCAGCGCGACCAACCCCCCCGCGGCAGTGCACTAACACAGAAATGCCCTGTAGGGTGTATCTTTCAACGATACGATCTAGATCGGCGTCCAGAGATTTAGGTGAAAGTGGAGTTAGACCTTCTGGTAGGGGAATGCTATGAACAGGTGGATCGTATCAGCGGGAGAGAGCGGGTACGCAGTGCAGAATGCGTACCGTAGAACATCGAGACCCTCTCGATGTGCAACTTGGCAGTATTCAGGCCATGAAGCGCCTATTAGAAATTCAAGTTCCTCGTCGTCGAGACAGCTTTGGTGTGGGATACGTCACTAAACATGCTATGTAATGAGAGAATAAGTTTTACCACACGACACATCGCGCCCCGAGCATTTTCATCCGTCGCAGATCGATATCCAGATTTCGACAGACCGCACTCCGCCCACGCACGGGTCCGCTCAATCGTACTTGTTGGAGAAAGCAAGGAACGGGATCATTGATAAAAGGAACACGATCGAGAAAAGAGAACTAACCTTTCTTTCCAGGGCAAGATGACAGAAGGAGATTTCCAAGCTTGAAAGGTCTTTGATTGGCCGTACCTTGTGAGGAGGATGGTGTGGATGAAGCCTTGGAAGCCCGAAACTTGGAAATCTTGTTTGGGGGCGACGGGGCTGTAGGTGGGCGGCTGACCGGAATAGAAAGAAGTGCGTAGTAATACGATGATAGCACTCACATGAATGGATGTAGGGGGTAGGTAGTTGGGAGGGCAAGTATCGACGAGTGACGGCTCTGTGAGGTTTGAGACACCGCGGTCGTCTGAGTGGATGAATGGCGTGGGGCCAGCTTCGCATCCGCATCCGCGACGTCATTTTCGGACGCCCCATCGGAAATGGTGCGACTCTTGAGGTTACGTTTGAACGACAGCAGGATCCTTGACGGAGGAACGGGGAGAGGAGGGAGGGAGATTTTTGTGTTGAGGGCTGCATTGACAGCGCCAGCAAGAGACGAACGGAGGTCGTTGGATGGCAAATACTTATGCTGTGAGATGGAAGGTATAGGTAAATCTACATGTGAGGGGAATAGTTGTGGATATCCAGCAATCCGGTCGAGACTGTAGGAAAGATGAATTTCAAACAAGACTGGACAAGGCCTTTTACATGGAGTGAGATGGGATGAAATTGCGAGGAGGGATTCTGGAGGTATTATTTGTGAAATACTGTCAATAGCTGGTCAGTGACGAGCAGTTTGCGCGCGGATCGACTGACTTGATGGGGTGGGTTTCTGATGTTTTGACGTGCAAAGCAGACTGGCTCGTGTCTGTTTGATTGGATCTGATGGTAATGGATTCCGAGAGCGCATTGGACAGTTCCGTTTGCAGCTCTGGATGTGGTACGGTGTCTCCGGTGGCGAGTGCGGCGCGTTGTTTCGCTGCGGGTATGAGGGGACCAGACTCTCTATTGGCGCGAGTGCCGGAGGAGGCACAAGGCCACCAGAGAACCTGGTCTGCGTACATCTCCTGGCGCTCACGCAGACCGCGGACGACATCGGGCAGATGGAGGGAGAGTGGGGCGTATAAGATGGGACAGCCTTTGACGGGATGGGTAAGAAGGGCGGGAGGGAGTGGGGGCTCTGTACCTTGGTGGCCATATTTTATGCGGCTGTACTCGCTCATGTGATGTTGAGAAGCCAGGGGAGCGAGCTTCTGCTATCAGCGCCACAGGAAGAGAAGGAGGTGCTGGTGCGCACCTGGAGAGTCCATTGGTGGTAGACCACGCCGGGTGGGGGTGTAGCGCGCGTCGGATGGTCGGTCGCTGCGACTCTGCGACGGGGCGAGGGCGGGGCGACGTCGAGGACGGCGTCAGACATGGGCGGACGGTAGTGATGGCATTGTTCGGATGATGAGCTGTCCCGACTGACATAATGATAAATTGACTTTCCCTCGGTGTCGCGACGCTGTCTCCCATCGTCTACCACGTCGTCCCCGGCTCTCGCAGTCCCTCCTTTTGTATTTTCTGTCCTTTTTTCTTCTCCGTCTGACCGCTCCTTGTTACACTAGAGACATGTCCCGCTCAGTCCGTCTCGCACACCAGCCAGGTCGTCCCGACACCACACCACGACCCCCCATCTCCTCTGGCACCACCATCCGTCGTGCAAAGACCCTCACTCGCCCGGAGCGCAGTGTTGCACCCGTCCCCCTCATCAACCCCCCGTCCTCTCTCGCACCAACCGCATCAGGCTGGGTGCCTGGCACTGGCATCGGCAGTGGTTTCGACCCATGGCGCATCTTCTCGCGCATCGTTACCTTCTGGGCCCCCTCCTTTTTGCTCGTTTCTATCGGCGGTCTCAAGGACAAGAACGTGAGGCAGGCTTGGAGGGAGAAGATCGCCCTTTGCTTCATCATCTTGGTTCTTTGCCTGGCAGTCGCTTTCATTACCGTCGGTACGCAAATGGTCCTTTGCCCCTCTACCTCTAGCACCACTTCCGCTCGTTACACCACCCTCGGTTCTGTCGCCGGCACCCTCAGCGTACAGGGTATCGTCTTCAACGTGACCGCTGCAAAGAGTCCACAAGGCGTCAACCTAGACTCGCTCACCCAGCAAGAGCCCGGTCAAGATATCACTCCATACTTCACCCGCAGCGCGTCACAATACACTGCCTGCAATGGTCTCACCTTTGACGCCGCAACAGACAATCCATGTGGCACCACTACACCCTGTCCTCTCGGCGCCCTCAACGCTTCTTCTACCTTCACCCAGCTCGACATACAGGAGACTTCCCAGCTACTTGGCTATGATTGGGACCAGGTTGCCATCCTGTCCAATTACCTTGTGATCGATGGCGCCGTCCTCAACATGAATCCCTACATGGAACTACACTCCAGCTCGATTCCTTCCGACCCCGTCGATCTTGCCATCCGCACTGTTCTGCTCCAGTCGAACAATACTGGTGGCAAGGATGCTACTATGCTGTTCTACAATAACGCCGCCACCAAATCTGCCGTCCCTTGTCTCACTCAACGATACTACGCCGGCAACATAGACAAAATCACCTCCGGTTGTTTCGTGTCATCATTATTTCTCTACGTCGGCCTCATCGTCATCCTCAGTCTTGTTCTTGTGCGATTCACGATGGCGTGTGTATTTAACTGGTTCCTCTCCGCCAGATTAGCTGGCCTTCCAGATAGTACCGACCTAAACCGCTCAGCCATCAGTCCAGCGGTAATGCCGGAAGGCGCCAACATTTCCATCGACAACAGAACCGGAATGGCTCCTTGGGCTGGTCCCGGCGGCTCCCAGAAACCCGCAGTGCTCCGTAAGACCTCCCGAAACCCTACCACTACTACAGTATCTTCTCAGGAACCCAGTCAAGTCTTGAGTTTGGCGCAGATTGGAGCTGAGCTATTCGCGGTGTGTTTGGTGACATGCTATTCCGAGGGTGAAGAGTCCATGCGCTCGACACTCGATTCGCTCTCTCAAACGACATATTCTGACCATCGAAAACTTCTTTTCGTCATTGCCGATGGAATGATTACCGGAGCCGGTGAGAAAAGGAGCACTCCAGACATTTGCGTCAGTCTATTGGAGGCCGATCCACGGTTTGGAAACCCCACACCTATGAGTTACCTTGCCGTTGGAACTGGCGCGAAGCGGGAGAACCGTGCAATGGTTTACGCGGGCCATTACAGTACGTTTTCTCTTGTTGAAGCTCCACTCGACGTGACCTTACAATTTTCGTTTGCACAGCTCGTGCAGGCCGCCGCACTCCTACGGTGATAATTGTCAAGTGTGGGACAGAAGCCGAGTCAACAGACAAGAAGCCCGGCAATCGTGGCAAGCGCGACAGCCAACTTATTCTGATGAACTTCTTCTCCCGGGTCACTTATAATGATCGCATGACCCCGCTCGACTTCGACATGTTCCGTAAAATCCATGTGCTCATGGGTGTAACTCCTGATTTCTTTGAAGTTTGCTTGATGGTATGACAGTTCCGTCTGTTGTTGATGCTCCCGCAAGGTCTCATGTTCGACAGGTTGATGCCGACACTATCGTGTTCCCCGATTCGCTCAAAGCCTTGGTAAACTGCATGCACCATGACCAAATGATCATGGGTGTTTGTGGAGAGACCCGGATAGCCAACAAACGAGCGTCATGGGTCACAGCCATCCAGGTGTTTGAGTACTTCATATCCCATCATCTCGCCAAGGGTTTCGAATCCGTGTTTGGTGGTGTTTCATGCCTTCCGGGCTGTTTCTCAATGTTCCGATTGAAAGCTCGTCGGAATAGTGGTGATGATTGGATTCCTCTTATCATCAAGCCTGAAATCGTCCGCGAATACAGCCAAAGCGAAGTCTCGACCCTACACCAGAAAAACCTTTTATTGCTGGGTGAAGATCGTTTCTTGACCACCATTCTCATCCGTACATTCCCCAACCGCAAAATGATGTTTCTCCCGCAAGCTCGCTGCCGCACTGTTGTTCCTGATACATTTCCAGTCCTTCTATCTCAACGGCGCCGTTGGATCAATTCAACTATCCACAACCTTATGGAGCTCGTCCTTGTACGCAACCTCTGTGGCACATTCTGTTTCAGCATGCAGTTTGTTGTATTCATGGATCTTCTCGGCACCGTCGTCCTTCCGATAGCCATTTCGTTGACTTACATGCTCATCGTCAGCATGATCGTAAACCCTCCGGTCACTTTCGAAGAAGCAATCCCGCTGATGTTGTTGGTTGCTGTGCTTGGTCTTCCCGCCGTTCTGATTTTGATTACGACACGGAAGATCGTTTATGTGTTTTGGATGTTGATATACCTCATTGCCCTCCCCGTTTGGAACTTCGTTTTACCTCTTTATGCATTCTGGCACTTTGATGACTTTTCGTGGGGAGAGACCAGGTTGGTTCTTCTCCAGTTGTTAGATTATTGGTACACAGCTGACCACTCGTAACAGGAAAGTGGAAGGAGAAGCGAAAGGCGAAGCACATGGAACCGGTGATGCTGTCGTCGGTGGATTGTCGGTGCCGCTTCGCCGCTGGGAAGACTGGGAACGATCAAGGCTCCGCAAACTCAGGCGTGAAGAACGAAGAAGAAGAGATATGGAACGTCGCCATCCAGGCGGCTTCGTCACCAGCGAGAACGATCTGCTAAGCGTTCAAGGAGGGAGTCAGTACGAAAGCTCCGACACGTACTCAGTTGCTTCTTCGGATGATGATCATTGGGGCCAACAGGTTGGAGGGTACAACGAGAGCAGTGTGCAGTACCCTCCACCGCCCATGGGTCTTCATAATGTCCCAGCCGCTCCTGAGGGGGGGACGCTCGGCGATGCTCAACTGGAAGCGATGCTGGACGCTGGGTTCGACGAGGAGTCCCCGAGCCACTCTCCCGCACGCACACCGATGTCCTCAGCATTCGCAGCACGCTATCAACTATCCGACAACCCATCTCAACAACATTTGATGAGCTATGGCGCCATGTCGCGTTCCGGGTCTCTTGAGGGTTCTCAGATGCCTTTCTCCCTTGCTCCTCATCACCGAGATGCACACGACTATCACCGACGACCGGGAGAAGCTTACGGGCCCCTTGGACCATTGGACCCGGGAGAGAAGTTTTAAACAGGACTCGTTCAATACATGACTTTCGATCTTTGTGGATATTCTTGTGCCATTTCCAGTGTCATACTGATAGTCTTTGGTAATTTTCGTCTCTTGTCTCTTGTTGTACAATTTTCTTGTGATATCTTTAATTTGTCACTTGGTTTGAATGACAGACTAGACGCCCAGGATCGCTCTCCGAAGAATCCATCACCTTGCTTGACAAGGTTTGTAGGAACGAACTACTTTGGCTACCAGGGTAAAACACGTCAAGCAAGGTGTGACAGCGGCCAAATTTCCGAGTCACTTGATTTAATTAATATTTTGGCGGACCCTACGGAGTCGGACAGTTCCTGTAACTGTAACTTTAAGTTTTCTGCAGTAACTGTCGTGGTTATTCGAACAAGATGTAGATGGTGTTGAAGTGCTACTCTAATTGATCGGGTCGATTTGTCCTAGCGAAGTAACAGCACAGAATGAGTACCTCCTCCCCATCGTCTTGTGCTTGGCCCCCAGGATTTGGATCATGTCCCCGCTTCGCTTCCTGGATGTCCTCATCTGGCCCTACTGCAGGGCCTTTATGGTCAACATTACTGTCAGGTACACCTCCATTTGGTTTAGTTGATAATCCCTGTACAGAGATAATGATCAAGATGACTTCTTCGAGAGATCTGTATGGCCTTACCTTCACAAGCCATTGGAAGCGACTCCCCAAGCGACCCCTCACTCCAGGTATGGATGTATCCGATCCTTCTCTAGAGTAAATACGTTTGTTCCTTTTCCCCCTCTTCCACACGCCCTTGACGATAACAGACTCTGTTCGTCCCATTATTGCACGAGGCTCCGTCTGGATTTCACGAGCTTGTTTACCATCCCCTATTCGCGGGGATGGTGGATGATGAGACCTCGGAAGCTGACATTTTGGATATCAGCGCGGGAAGAGGGGAGGCACGCAGTTCAGCTCACTTCTAGGATGGAGCCTAACAAGCTGTTTGGCGAAGGTGGAAGTGGTATCAGAGCCGGTGAGACGGCTGTAGGGACAGGCTTTGAATCCGTTGTAGGCTTCGAACATGTTAGGACAGTTGCGCGAGTTGGAAACAAGAGAATCAACTCACTAGAGAAGAAGGCGCGGCTTTGGGTAATGGGGGAGGTACGTCCGGGGATGGTCGGCGAATGACATCGGCGTCCCAGACCCATATCCTAAAATCACAACACCCGCCCACGAGATATCGACCATCGGAAGAAAATGCAACACAGGAGACATCATTGGCGTGGCGGAGGGGGGGACCGGCTACCTGACGGGTGTCAAGATTCCACACTTGCATGACAATATGAGGACCAGCGGTGGCAAGGAAGGTGCCGTCGGGAGATATGGCGATGGAGGTGATGATATTCGCGTGGGATTTCATGTGCTCTCCGACTTGTTCGCCGGTGACGACGTCCCAGACGCGTATTGTACCGTCGTCGGAGGCGGTGACGAGCTGTCGACCATCGGGGGTGTACACGACGCATCTCACATCGTTCTCGTGGCCTTCCATGGGGCCGAGCAGCATCTGGCCAATGTCAGAATCACAGATGCGGACTGTTTTGTCGTTTGCAACGCTGGCGATTTCGAGACCATCAGGGGAATAAGTGAGGGCATACAGATTGCCATTGTGTGATCTGAAAGGGCCAGCGACTAAATCACCTGTATCTGCGTCCCATATGCGTATTGTATTATCTCCAGTGGTGGCGATTCGTCGCCCGTTGGGCGAGAATGTGACACACCACAGGCCAGAGGCATGTCCTTCAACGGGCTCATACACGAGTTCGCCACTCGACACACCCCAAACCCGTAACGTTCGATCCTCTGCCGCAGTGGCAATCTTTTCGCCGTCGGGTGAGATGGCGACGGAGCGGACTACGTCTGTGTGACCCGTGAACGGTTCCCTCGTTTGCAAGCCCGTCTCGAGGTCCCATATTCGAACGGTGTTGTCCCACGAGGAGCTGGCAATGCGACGGTTATCAGGGAAGAAGGCGACGCATCTGACAGTGTCGGTGTGGCCAACTAACGTTCGGAGTGGGCGGACGTGGTCGGGTCTGCGGAGACGAGCAGCAGAGGACAGCATTTGGTTGGAAAGTCAGCGAACCTTTGGCTCGACGGGGCCTGAGTGATTGATCGGTCCGTAGTGCAAGTACTTTAATCTAGTGGTCGCTCGCGGGCCAAGTTAATTGCACTTGGGAACATCTCGACACCTTCTTCCCGCTCTCCCTCCATCCTACAAAGTTTACTCCAACCTCGTCCGGCGCATCAACGGAGCCCTTATTACGTTGCTGCCAGTCAGGGACGCCTACGTCGTGACCGTTTCTGGCTCATTTTCGCATCACCACATTTCATCGTGAATCCCCCTGCTCTCAATGGGCACAGCGACCACTCAGCGCAGAGGCGTCTGGGAACCTCTCCCACTCATCGTGTACGGCTATGCCGTCCATCCACTTTCCCCGTCTAAGCGTGACACACGCATATCGAGCCGACGCCCCATGTCCACGATCACTGAGGTCTCAGATGGTGAGGGCGGCGGCCACAGAGATGTTATTTCCCTCGAAGTCGGCGATGAAGTGTATGCCTTTGAGAAATACACTCCCAGAGGCAAGGAAGTCGAAGGTGTCTGGTATCGTGGGTGCGTCGACCCGACAGCTTTCCACGACAACGATCGTCAGACTGAGCACCCACATCTAGATATGTTGTATGCACAGCTCGTCGACCACCTCCTTTGACCGGGTCCGATCCTTCCACTTTCACGGCCGCTAAAGCGCCCCCCAGAGCCGACGAACCCCAACAAGTATTCATTGGCATTTTCCCTGCATCTCACATCTACGCTCGGGACGAGTTATCAGACGCAGAGGGTCGTCTACCTGACCTTGTCACATCGCTGATCAATAACCCGAGTTCCGTTACTGGTCAACATCCGAACGGAGCATCCCACGTGGCCGATCAGCTTGCTAGATGGAAGCGCGAACGTGCCAACTCTGGCCCCGACCATCCTGTACGAGAGCGCGACCACACCAGGGAGAGAGACCACGAAAAAGACGGTTTGGAGGATGAGCGGAGGTCATTCAAGCTCCCCCCGCCACCAGACCAAGCCAAGTCATCCCGTGCTGCAGTCACAGTTTACCCCGCTAGCATTTACTCTGCTGCTCCCTCAGAAGAAGTGTTGAAACCACTCCCACCAAGACCTTCTCTCAAATCCGGCGACGACACTGCGTCCGGTGCTATGCAACCTGTCATCGATGAGATTGCGTCGGCTCTGAGGGAATGGCATAGCCTAATGTTTCAGTACCTGGCACGAAGGCAATATGCGCTCTTTCATACGGTCAAATCTCACATCGAAGCCTTACACCTCGGTCGAAGGCAATTACTCGCACAAACCCTGAGTGCCGAGGAAACAGTTGCACTAAGGAGAGACTGTGTGGCGAGGCTAGTAACCGGAAACATGGTTCAGGATCTGGACATCATCGTCAGGCATCCTACTTGGGGAGCACTTGTCGCTGTCGACGTAGAAGGCGAGGTCGACCCGCGAAGCTGGGTTAGTGCTGTCAGGATGTACGCTATGCAAACTGGATTGGCATACATGCACGTACCAGCAGATCTTAACCTCAAGCCAACGGAGTATTATACTCCTTCAGCACCGATCCCCACTCCAGCACATTCTGCTTTCCCTGATGTCACTCGTCCTCGTCATTCATCTCGTCTCGTTGGCTCTCTCGCCAATCCGACTTCCCTTAGTGGAGCTAGCGCTAAACCATCCCCTGCAAAGTTTTATCACATCTTCCTCGACCTTCGTGCTTTCGTCGCCTCTTTCTGTGCACCAGGGGAACTAGCCGAACTTTTTTTCTCCATCTACAAACACTCGGAACACCCGCGATTCGTGACGGAAGAATGTTGTGTTGTGCTAAACCACAACGGTGTCCTTGCTCGAGAAGGCGGTTCAACGATACGTGCCCGCGCACTCTTCACCGATATCGCACAGAGCGACGCACAAGACACGTTGTTTTTAGTGTGCCGGATTGTTCGCAACGGGGCCATGAAAATGGCATCAAATATCAGCTCCGGTATGCCTGGCGTGGACAGCAGCAGACGACGACCATCAGACTCGTCAATTTCCCTCGTTGATTTCCCAGGGGCGGGTCGTACACCCTCTTCGCCACTCAGCCAAGAAATTGCCAACTACCGTCGTCCATTCGGTTGTGCAGTACTTGAGCTGACCCAGTTGAGCAAGGTGGTAGCTGAAGGATCTGATATGTCCTCGATGCGCGAATACACAATGCCGATCTATGTTCCGGTTAACGAGGCATTGTTTTCGATGCTTCATCAAGATATCATTGCAGGTAACTCCATAGAGTATGAAAAGTCTTCCAGGTGCTTGCCTATTCTTTTGGCCATATACAGCAACTGACAACTTCGTAGGGCCGAGATGCTTGCAGTATCGGTCAAGATTTTCCATGGAGATGCATCCACGATCATCAGAGAGAACATGTCTCTTCTTCAGGATATCCCGCTCACCCTCCGCCTTGGCTTCCCTGACGTTGTATTCCCGGGTGATATCCGTAACGAACTTTACATCAAGCTCTGGTCTGGAGAGTTCCCCACTTCTCACACGCAGTCTGCGCGTCTCAGCATGGCCAACTTTGCCCGTCCCGGGCCATCTGCTCAAAATGTCCAGCTCACCATTGAGGTTCGAGATTCCTCTGGTTCCACAGTGGAGAATGCCATCTCTCTTGGAGCTGGTGAACCATCTGTGACACAGTTTCACTCAATAGTGTTCGCTCGGAACCATCAACCAACGTATGGCGAACTCATCAAGCTTCAGTTGCCTCTCCGGGGTGTGCCTGACTGGCACCTGTTCATCACGTTTAGGAATAGGACCGGGAATCGTGCTTTAGGGCCGGAGCGAGCCTACGCATTCGCATTTCTACCTCTGTTCCCCGGCCAAGGCGCATTCTTAGAGGATGGTAGCCACTCTCTGGTATTGTACAAAGCCGACAGACTGGGCCAAATTACACCAGAAATGTATCTCTCGTCGTCGCCTTGGGTTTTACCCGGTCAGCGCCCAGATCAAGTGACAGTGACCTCCGATCTCCAGAGGCTTGCCCCTCCCCTCCGCGACACCCTCATCATCCGATCTTCCCTGTGCTCCACCAAATTTACCCAGAACCCTGTATTGCTCAGTCTTCTCAAATGGGAGCAGATTCCGGACAAGGAACTTCTCTCTACCGTGCTCAGTAAGTTCACCTTCGTTGGTGAAGGTGAAATCGTCAAGTTCCTGCGCGACATCTTCGACTCGCTATTCGGCATCCTTGTCTCTCAAACGAATCAATCTGGCGAGATGGATCATCTTGTATTCAATGCGCTAGTGACGGTACTCGGGATTGTCCAGGACAGGAGGTTCAGCAACTTCCAGCCCGTTTTGGACGTATATATTGAACAACACTTCAACTGTGCCACGGCATTTTCTCATATGATTAGGTCGATGGATAGGCTTCTGAAAAATCCTACCGGCACAGATACAGCATCCCCTCTCAGAGCAGCGTTTAAAGTATGGCATTATATTTTCAAGTTCATCACTCGCGCACGGGAGCTGCAGAAGTCCACGGAGCTTGGGCTCGCGGGTGGCGTAACCGCCGAACACCTCGAAGCGACATTCAAGAAGGAGGTCCGGACACATCTGACGGAGGTCAATCGCATGATGGCAACCACCTCCCCACCATCCATCATTGGCACACAGACCATCGCCTTGCAGCACTTTACATCCATATTACCCGAACTCGCCAAAATACTTCCGACCATCGAGCTCGTCACTGTTGCAACAAATTTTGCTAATGCGATATCCAATGCCAAGGGGAAAATTATCATCTGGCGACTTATCATGTACTTGCAGATTGTGAATGGGTTCTTGTTCGATGACCCGCAATCACGGACTCTGCTCGTTCAGGCTGTGGTGCTCTGGATTAAGCCGTACTTTGGTCGTTACGACGAGTTCACGCAGACGCAGCCAGGAGACTCGGACAGTGCCAAAGATGCATCGCGTGTTAGTTGGATGGAGTCGGTGCGGTTGTGTGTGACCGTTCTTGCTGTGATGTTGGATAAGCTCCAGCAGCAATTGGTTTCCTCAACGGTACTTTCAGACCGTATTCTACTCAGACAAGAGCAAGACAACGTGGAATATCTATTGATGCTGTTGCCCAGGTGAGTCTGGTGGAATGCACGGAAGTTTTCCGACTTAGGGTCTTCTTCAGGCTCTTAGATTCGTACCGAGAGTTCCAAAGTCCCGCCAACCACCGTGCTATTGAGCGTACGAGGACGCCTACAACCAGTACTGCTGCAGTACCTGTAACATTCCCCGAGTCTTACCCATTCTCTCTCATGACATCACCGCCCAACTCACCCCGGAACTCTACCAGCGCACCCAACGTTGCCAAGGAACACAATATTTTCAACCCCGGTTTGGGAGAGACCGCTATCGTTTTCCTGTCTCTCATTCTATCTGCGCCTACCAAGCATATATATAATTTTCTGGAGTCGAGTTATGACATCGAGGGGGGGGACAACTTTGCTACACTTCTGATGCAGTTCTTCAAAGTCGCGACGTCGATCCTTGACAATGACGCATGGCCGAGCACGTGGCTGAATGTGAACATATTGGCCCACAAGGTCCTGATCAAGATGATGGACCCAGTAGCTACGCTTTTGAAGGGGATCTTCATCACTCTACCGTCGGCTGCCCACCAGTTCAAGTCTGATCTTTGGCACGATGCATTCCACATGCTTTTCAAACTTCTCTCATCTGATCAACTCGTTATCGAGGACTTCACTGCACAGGTGCGTGCTACGAATTCTACTTGATTTCCAGCTCAATTCGGTGTAGAAACGTCGTGCCGTTTGGCGGCTCGGTGGTGATATTCGCGGTGAAGGTGCTGAAATTCTGTCGCGTCTTTGGGAAGCCCTTATATGGCCGGAGATTCCCGAAGGAGAAGGATCGCCAGGAGTGAGTGCTTGTTCGCCTTTCCAGATCTCGTTACTTGACTATTTTCCAGGGTTATCAACCAGTGCTCAGGCCTCTCATCGGACAAATCGTGAATCTATGCCTAAGTCATCACGACTCGTTGCGCAATAATGCAGTCAACATCCTATTCGGAATGATTATCTCGGAATACCAGCAATTTGGTCACTTTGAGCAAATCGAGAACGAATTAGTGAAGAAGTTGGACTCGCTGTTCATGTCCCAATCAAAGGGCGATGATATTTCGCGCGCCTTCTTCATTGCCCACTTGCGGCAGCTGTTTGAGACTACGCAGGTGGACGACCCACTCCGGGAACGAGTGTCGACCTTCTTGGACTGCGTAGACGCATTCCTCAAACTTTTGCTAAGTCTTAGACGTCTGCCCGAAGGGGAAGAATTTTCCGATGACCGGGTTATCGCTACGGTACGCCCGTCTCACTGTATCAGCAATTATCCTTCTGAATGTTCCTGACAGCTGAGGTTAATGAACTTTATTCGAGAAATTGGCCGGGAAGAGATGTACATTAAATATGTGCACCAACTCGTCAACGTAGGCAGAAGCACGACTTTCGAATCCTCTGATGCTCATCACCTACCAGGCCCACTTGCAATCTCAAAACTATGTGGAAGCTGCACTTACTCTCAAGCTGCACTCTGACCTCCACGAATGGGATCTATATTCCTTCGTTCCTCCTATGGAAGATCTTGGGTTACCACAGCAATCCCAGTTCCACCGCAAAGAGACACTTTGCCTTCTGATTCTTGATTACCTTGGTTTGTCCAAACTACTCTCGATATAACTCGAATTTTAACTGTCAAATTATCATAAAAAGGCAAGGGGAAAGCATACGAGAGCGCAATTGAAATATGCAAGGAACTGGCGAAACAGCATGCCGAAGTGACATTCAACTAGTACGATTAGGATTTCACCGTGTTCACTTCAGAGATACTCAAGTTCGCATGTGCACAGCACCCGTCTGGCGGAGATCCTCAGACATCAAGCAACTTTGTTGGAGCATATCATCACTGACCAACGCTACTATCCGGATTATTTCCGCGTGGCATTCTTTGGCGAGTTCCCAGACGCAATCCGTGGTAAACAGTTCATCGTACGTTTGTATACACTGCTATCGTTTGTGTTTCACTGATCGATTCCCGCTGTCCAGTATCGAGGCTACGAGTGGGAAAAGTATGGAGCATTTTGTGAACGAATGCTCAACAAACACCCAGGATCTCAGCTGTTGAAGACACCTGGAGACCCGCCTGTGGATGTTCGGTTCGGCACCGATCAACACATTCAAGTGACCGCCGTTTCTGCAGAACCAAATCGTACACTACCAATTTTCACCTGTCCTGATGTGCCTCCGACGATACGAAGCTACTATGAGCATAGGCAAGTAGTTTGGACGTCTCTTGGCGACCTTGCCCTGACTTTTTGACATAGCTCGGTCAATGTTTTCAGCAGTACCCGGCCGGTTACCAAAACCTACCGGGACGGTAACGAAGAAGTGTGGCTCGAGAAGACATGCTACACAACCGAGCAGGCATTTCCCACTGTCCTGCGTAGATCCGACATCACAGAGTGGGAAGTCGTGGAGATCTCGCCGGTGGATCACGCATACAATGAGGTGGAACAAAAGACTCGGGAGCTTGATTCTCTGCATCTGAGATACTCGGCGCTTGCCAAGACTGCCCAAATCTTCTCCACTAATGCGTTGTCGATGATGTTGAACGGCGCTGTAGACCCCCCCGCGGACAGCATTCCTGGATATCGGGAGGTTTTCTTCCATCCCACCTATCTCGGCCGGCATACAGACAGGGAGGAACAAGTAGACCGATTACGAACTGCGATCGACGACCACGTACGTCCGCAGAAGTATTCAGAGAGAGATAGACTGATTGATTTCCTCTAGGTTCGTGTCATAGACAGCTGCCTAAAACTGCACGGGCAAATCTGTGCGCCAGAGATGATTCGCTTCCACCAAACCATGGAGGAACTCTTCCGGAAAAACTTTGCCGAGGAGATTGGGCGTATAGGGGCGCAAGGCGGTTTCGAAGACGTCTCGTCCCGGTCGTACGCACGGGTCAATGACCAGTCGTCTATTCACGAGAATGCATCGCTGCAGAGATCGTTTTCGTCGAGTGGCAAATCCAGTTTACCCGCCCTCTCCCTGAGCACGACTGTCCCTCCTCAGCCCACGTCGCCGTTCCCCGGCGCCAGAGACCACGGGGCTGAGCCTGCGTTTACGGCCAAGCGCACCCCACTTCAGCTTCATGCTGCGCATGTCGCTCGTCATGGCATCAACGGCGTGTCTACTGGAGGACATCAAGACGCCGTGGGTAGCGAAACAGGGACCGGATCCCCTCGCAACTCGTTGATCACTGTTGGCAACGCCCCGTCCGTGACCGCCCCCTCGGGCGCGTCGATCGTCACGTCCACCGTCGGCAGTATCAGAGGTCGTTTATCTCGCTTTGGCAGCTTCAAGTCAGGTCGCAGGTGATTGATGTTGTTGTGACGACCTCTCCTAAATAAATGTAGTATCTTTATCGTAGCACTGTCATCCTTTTCTTTTTCTACAACTCATGTTTGAAATTTCTACCTGAAATTGTTCATACCCTCGACGAAATAACAATATACCCAATTTCAAGATACATACCATGGAAACGAAAGCACATGGAAACCACGATCAACGGAGAGCCAACATGGGGGGGAATATCGATACAGTAACAGGAGCAAGTTAGATAATAAGTGAGGATAAGGTGGTAGCAAACTATGCATGCTGACTCGCTAGCGTGGCGCTCTCCCTCAGGGTTTGAAACTCGAAAGAGTCGTACGTGTTTATGGGGAACGAGGGCGCAGCGAAAATGTCGATGGGATCTGGGGAATCTGATTGACTGAATCCATAAGCTGGTGGGAAGATAGATTCTTGCGGAGATACTAGCATGAGGTCGTTGGCGGATCGTGTCGCCCACTCATGTTGGGCTCGATCTCCGACAAGGGTAGAGGTATCGCGCGGCAGTACGGCCGACGATTCGGCGGTATACATGGGGGACGGAAGAGAGGCCGAGGAGGGCGGCACTGCATGGGCAAGGTCAGGATCCGAGTAGTACCTCTGCATGATCTCGGTATCGAGATATATGGACTGTAGCTGTTCTTCATGCAGCGAAGGCCGACGATGAGTTTCCGGTGATGAATCCGGACTGCACTCGTTTGTGAATGGTGGAAGCTGGACGATAGGGGATGGTTGAGAGAGGTACAATGCATCCATGTGTGGTTGGGAAGAATTTTCGCCACACGTACTAACAGCGCCAGTGTCTTGTAGCAACATTGTGCTCAAAGATGGCGAGGGTACGCGATCCTTTGGCGAATCGGCAGTGGGGGAAGCATAAAGGGACTGCAGGAAATGGATAGATGAGTGACGTAGCGATTACGTCGGTTCAACTCACGTATTTTGAAAGAATCTTGTCGAGCGCGTGGGATAGGTGCTTCCAGTCAAACACCTTGACGTCCTTCTCGATCTTTCGTGGCTTCGGGTCCGGAAAGTCCATGATGCGCTGGAAGAAAGACTCGAAGCCAGGTCGGGTCTTTGAGACGGTGGTAGGACGCAGGCCCTCTAAATTTCTGCGGATGCGATTTTTCTCGTCGACCTCGAACTCGGCGTCGACGAGGCGCTGAAGCAAATGGATGATATCGACCGAGGTGACACAGCACGAGTCGGTCTCTTGGCGGTAGATGCATGAGATGACGATGTCGTCGGCGTCGTACTCGGCTTGGGTGATGCGCTCGGCGGAGACGATAAGCCTGTTGCCGTCCTGCAAGCGTCGAAAGCGGACGAGTCTGCGACCGGCGTGTAGCTCTGACTCCTCCCAGTCAAAGCACAAGGATTCGAGGGGAGTGGTGAGACTGAGGACGACGGTTTGGGGTGTGTCTTCGGGTTCGGGGCCCAGCTGGCGTGATGCACGCCTGAGGGTGACGAGCTGGGTATGGGGGCGGCCCTGGGAAGAGCCATGCTCGGAATCGGACGAGGGGGGTGATTGTGGCTGGCTGTAAGGGCTGTGACGCTTTGCAGAACGGTCGACGGGTTCGCCAGAAACGATGTGGAGATTGGGGTGGGAGGATGGATTAGTGCCTGTAGGGGATGTGGGTGCAGACGATTCAGCGGCGGCTTTGGATGGGATGTGAGAGACGGGGGATGAAGAGGACGGGTGGCACGGACCGAGATGGTGATAGACAAAGTCGCCAAATGTGACGGAATCGACGACGCGATTCTCCTTGTCGACGGCTTGGATGGTGAGCGGAACCATGGGAGAGGAAGAGGACTGTTTGAGAAAGGAGGGGGCATGGCCGGTGAGCTGCCAGCGGCCGCACCCGGGGGAATCGATCTCGTGGACCTGGGTGGTGACGGCCCGACGACCGACGACGAGGCGGATGTTTATGCCGAGGGCGAGATCTGCCTTGCAGGTGAAGTTGACGGAGATGGGGGTGCCGTGGTCGCCCTCGCCGGGGGCATAGCTCATGACCCAGATGAGGTCGACGCTGGAGCAGGCGAGGCGGGTGGGGCGGCCAGAGGGATCGCGGGCGTTGAGGTTCTGGCCTGCGGTGGTCAGGCTGGTGGGAGGGGAGGCCATGGTGGGGGGAGGAGAGAGCGGTGGATGGGCTCGGGCAGTATTTGAATCGACATGTCGATCGGGGTACGAAAGTGGAAGTGACGGCGTGGCGGTGGACAATGAAAACGTTGTTTTTGTGATTTCCGCATTCGTGCCGACAAGAACATGCGATCTGCGTCTGCCCCACTTCATATGCGCGGACTCTGAATCCGAACAAAACGAGAGACAGCCTCCTGTCACAGACACCCAGCGTGCCGCGCCTCCCACTCCCCGTCCCAGACCCTGGCCACGGGCGGGATGTGGCCCTCTGCGGACAGCACCCGCTCGCAGCTCCTGCAGCGGTCCACAAACAGCCCCCGGTACGACACAAGCACGCTCTGCCAAACATCAGCCACGGCACCCCATCTGCGCAGATACACACCATCAGAACCTGCACCGGCACCCGTGGGCGCGACAGTATCATCTTCGTCACATGTTGCGACAACCCCTGGAACACCACGTAGTCCGACTGCTCGTGCGGCAGCTTCTGCTTGCAATCGTCAGCGACACCGTGCCTGAACCAACGTCGACCCATACCCTTTCCCTCGGCCCAAACCCGGCAACGCTTTCCACGACAAGCGGGCTCTCCAGCTTCGTGAACATGACCGATATGTATGCGGTAAGTACATCCGGTATCATAAACCGGAGCACCACAGGGCTGGTAAGCGACGCCGCCTTGAGCTCGTCCCGGTTTGCCTTGGTCCGCGACCAGATCGCCAACGTCTCCGCTTCACCTCGGTTAAACTCGCGCACAAACTCGAGCAGACATTCAGCTCGCATCGGCGGTGGTTCGTCCTCGGCAGACGCGAACAGTGACGAGGATCGCGGCGGTGGCGGCACGTACGGTTGTGGAGAGCCCACTGGCGATTGTGGGTGCCTGCGGCGAGATTGTATGTCTGCCCCGAAATAGATGTCCATACGCACTTTCGTTTCCGATTCTCTCTTCGAAATGACAAGCCAAGCTCGCTTTGATCCCCCTCTTCACTGGCGCGCGCCGCTCCCAGCGCATCCTGTACCTTGTCCGAGCATAGCACCTCCAGAAACTCCTTCAACGCGCGAAAATCGTGACCAGGCGTGGTGTTGAACGTCGCTGCGAATTCCCGATCGATTGCCGGGTCGAACGGAGGTGGGAAATCGGCCAACGGGGGCCTCAGGAGCATGGAGGGCACATGTCGGAGCGTCTGAAGGCGATGGTGGACGTCTGTCAGTGTCTGAACACGATCTTGAAGACTTGGTGGCGGTACGGGGTCCGACGTTGCCGTGGTATCTGACATGGTTCGTTGTTTGCAAGTCGGTCACCTGACCGACAGGATGAATGTTCCAAGTGGCTGTGCAGATGATTTGCCCTCAAGACTCGGGGCATTCTCAAGGCCGAATCTCGTTCACCATTATGATGACCTTCCGCAGAGTACTTGCAGTTCGTGGCCAGGTCTCAGGCAATTTCGTGTCGTGTAAACCTTGTCCCTTATCTCCACAGGTGTCATGTAAACATATGCCAACCGACGGAGAACCGTTATCTCGGCCTTGTCTTGACGAATACAGCGCAAGTACTGGGTCTGGGTAGGCGCCACCGCTCGGGTTGAATCTAGAACACCGCGCGCCACCTTTACATATCTTGCACTTGTTCATTCCTGCGATCAGTTGTCAGATTGATTCAGTCTCTTGTCCCTTGGACCCACAGTATGACTACCTCATCCGAGTGTTATGTATACATTCGGCCGCTGGCGCAAGCCAAATGTTCGCTGAGAACGGATCAAGTCGAGCAGACAACCCCCTTGCTTCTACCTCCGCATGCTTAAGCGACCGCAGTGATGCAACTCAGGAAGAGATCCAAGCGAAAACGAAAGAGCCTATATTGCCGCACGTAAACTCCTTGATAAGCTGGCGTCGTGCATGATTCCACGCCTATCATTTTATGGCACGAATAACGACCAGCGCTACCTGGAAGCCTCGAGTGTATTCAAGGTTTCATCTACGCTTATCATTCGAAGATCCCCACAGTCATGGACAGGGACAACGTTTTGTGGGACCTACTTCATATCAGCTGCGACACTAGCGGAACCAAAACACCGAGAAGGGAAACATTCAGCGAGAAACGAGGCGATTACCCATTTTTATTTAACATATGGTTTCGCTTGAAAGCCTACAAGCGGTTGGCACGGGAGACTGAAAACAAATGTGCCAGCATCGTACTCAACTCGGCTAGTCCGAAGTGATCGCTATACTGACAAGGCCACACCACTGCGAATGTGTTTCTCCGAGCAGAAAGCACGCGGTCGCGACGCCACCCAGAGGTATGCAGAAGCAGTGGGCGCCCTTTAGGTTTGGGTATGCAGTTGAGAACCCTGCATTACATTCTTTGGGCAGCTCGAACTCTCTCATAGTTATCTGCGCCGCATGAATGTTACGCACCACCATTCCGATAAAAGTTAGAGCATACGCACCCGTGCCCGTATCCATTCCTCAAGCCCAAGTGAGGCAAGAACAGCATTCTCCTGACCTGCCTGATAATGGCCACTGCCGAGCCACAGACCAATGTCAGTGAACTCCCCATTTGACTCCTCACTGAATGGCCCTGCTAGAATACTGTCATGGAAGTTTGAAATAGCGGTCGCCTGAGCCCCTGACGTGAGCTGTTGCATAAATTCCTGGCATTCCCCATCGGGTGGAGAAGTGCCTGCGGAAACGAGGGTCATGGCAGATGGTATGTAAGTCGGATGCGATGGCGAAGTGGCTGGTGTGCTGCGGTGGAACTGGTAGAGCGCATTCAGGGTGTTGACGGTTGCTGTACCGAGCGAAGGATCGCGTGTAGCGGTTTGCAAGGAAATAGAACCCATGAGATTAGATGGGACTTGGGATATCGGGAGAAGGCTTACTAGCGCTTACTGACGTCACGTCAGCACGTGACTTTGTCATCAGAACTGCCAACGACAACAACGACTCGACTCAAGGTGGTTGGGAAGCCACCGCCAAAGCTCGAACTTACGTTGTGAATCGAACGTTCAAGTTGTTGTTCCGTAGCCTTCCGGGAACGATTTGGTTTCGGGCCATGCGATCCCGGCTGACGATACCATATCGGTAGTGTCATTCATCATTACTTGGAATCTTGCTGCCAATTTGCAAACTCTGTCAGCCACCCCGACCTGCGCATCCAGGGCAAGGCCTCGTCCCTCAGTTTACAGGGCAACGAATGAGCCAAGGACCCTGAACATGGACACATGTCTAGACATTGTAATGAACTCACCTGGCAGGTCCGGTCAAATTTATGTAAGCCAGTTGTCAGCTACGGCGTGACAGGAGCGTGACAACCTGCCGCATCAGCAACTTTTCAATGTACCCGGCTTACTGACCGCAACCTAGTAGTATCTCCTACATTTTCTTTACGGAACTACAGTGGAGCATCCAACGGCGGCGCTTAGGTTTTATGTTACGGTCAGCGGGAAAGAATGCTGCGCTGAACAGGTATGCTGTTCCACATTTGTTCTCCAAACGTGCTCAGTCATGCCATCACGCATTAGTTCCAAGTTCGTTTCCTCAAGCATGCCCTCACCAATCCCTGGGGCCCTCTACTTTCCCAGGTATAGATCGACCCATCGAGTCGTTTATTCCCGGTTCGCGTCAACCGTAACTCCAAAGTCTGCTACCGCTCAGCCGCCCGATCAAACTCTTCCTCCCCCAAACCCACCTCGGGCAAACAAGAAGATAGAGCTGAAACCTGGCCCTGTCAAGCCTACCACACTTTGGTCAGACTCGATACCATCGCGACGGCCTTCCCAGGACTCGTCCTCGCCCTCGTATTACCGTCCTCCCCGTCACAACAAGCCTCCTAAACCTATCGAACCCTCGCTCAACGTGTTAGCGCTCGCGAAACAGGACATCATTTCTGCAACTGAACGTGGCGTACTGGAACCACCCCCAAAAGATGCTACCCCCTTCAAGCGGTTCACCCACCAAGCTCTCCAACTCTTGGTGTGTTATCATTCTTTCTCCGAGGTCTAGGTTAACGCCCGCTCGTCCGCAGAAATTTTACTTTAGGGGCCTCAAGTCAATAAATACCCACAGAAAACAGGTGGCTGCAATCACTGCCCGTGCAATATCTGGTGGTGCTTTGCCTTCTCGAGCAGAGCAACGTTTCATCGAAATGTACAGACGGGATATTCTCAAGTCAGTCTCTTCAGGATGATGGGTTGTATTTGGAACTCATTTGTCTCTAGACTCGTCCCATTCTTGGTGATTGTCCTTGTGGCAGAGGAGCTAGTTCCTTTTATTGCACTCTATGCTCCCCGCATGCTCCCTTCGACTTGTGTACTGCCGGGTCAACGAGATCGCATCGTGTCCAGGGCGCGCACCAAACAACTTGCTGCGCTCTTCGCCCACCGTGGCGTATTTGAAACCATTGGTAAAGAGGGTAAGCAGTCTGGTTTCGTCCCAGTAAAGACCATGGGCAATCCGGGTGCAGTGTGCAGGTATGATTGGTTGACATCTCCTCGTCCCAATTACTCATCTTCGCACAGCGTTCTTGGGCTACCAGCCTGGGGTCCTTTTCCCCTCAATACTTGGCGCATACGTAGGCATCTGAATGCCGTTGCTCTGGATGATGAAATGCTGCGACGCGAGGGTTGTGGCCGCCATTTGACGATCCCCGAACTTGAGGAGGCACTGCTTGCGCGCGGAATGTGAGTCCTCGAGATCCTTCCTTGGCCATGGTGTCCCGATTTTTGACCATGATTCAGGATACCGGAGTCCGATATTCCTTCAGCGGATGCCATGAGGGCTCACCTGAATTGGTGGCTGGATAGCGCCGAGGTCTTGCCGGCCGGCTCCAACGCTGTCAGCAGACGCTTGTTGATGCTTGGTTTGGTCGGCTCGCAGAAATGATCGCGCATATCGTCGTCATATCACTTCCCACTGTTGAGCGAGTGAACGACACTCCCTCTAATTGATGGACTGTAGACTATTAATATAATGTCAGCACGACTCACTATTCTGCATTCTTGTTCGAGTTTCATCAGAACCATTTCCTAGTGCGCAGTGCGCTTTATAGACCGCGCGTTCTCAGACATCCCCAAAGCTATCAATATCTCGAATATAACCAATTAGACACGATACTCTGTTCGCATATCAAGCAACTCGAATTTTTGTTCAGTAACATCGTAGTACGTTACATGGGTAACACCACTACGTATAGGGTGCAATAGTATACAACCACTCATCATCCCGAGTGCTTTGCACAATCAGATCCAACTAATCCGACGCCTAAATTCCAGGAGGTATTTGAATGATACAACAAGTAGCGAGCGAATCCATCATTCGATTGGGCCAAGTCCATCACCGGCGATGGGGACAGGACAATGACAGCCCAAGAAATTCGACCCCTTTTTGTCAAATGTCTCGTACCCACCCCTCGGTCCGCCGGGGACACAGGAGGTCCCGACACTCGAACCGCGGTCGCGGGTATCGGGAACGAGATAAGAGAGACGCCACGCTCGGACTGCGCACCCATGTCGTGTGATTCCCCCAACTGGCCTCCATCCATCCGGTCTGCTCGTGGTATCGCGGTCTCAGTGGCGCGGCGATGGACAATGCTTGTAATGCAGGCAGCTCGAGTTGATCGAGCACTGTCTCCAGCTTTTCGGGGTCTCCAAAGTCGAGTATGTCCATGTCGAGACAGACGTCGAGGTAGAGAAGAGATTGCACGACGATCCTGCGATCCCTTTGGGGTGGTAGCCGGAAACGGAGGGCATCGTGCGAGAACGAGAGCGTGAGGTGTTGGAGACTGGGAAAGTCCTGGAATAGGACGGCGAGATCGAGGGTCATGTTACAGTCAAAGGCGAGGTGCGTTATTTGCGAAGAGAGGGTGGGGGGAATGAGATTGATCAACGTCCCGTCTCCTTTGAGTGTGATGCGTCTGAGATTGGGGGCGGGGAAAGGGGCAGGCGTGTTTGATACCAGGGGTTCGTCGATACGATGGATGGAATGAAGCGAGATGACGATGGATTGTAGTGCTGGCAAGCTCGCGCGGTCCATGAAATGGTGCAAATACGTTCTATTAACGTTCAAGCACAAATCTTTCAGCTGTGCGCTGTGCGCAATCGCGAGCTGAAAGATGTCAGAGCACGACGCGTTCCCGTCTGGCCCAAAATCGGTGCGCGGAGGACACGTGATGCTCATGCGGATAGGGCGCATGCGGGATCGATCCAGCCACTGCTTCATCATCTGTACTTCGAGCTCGTAGTTCCATACGCCACGATCGTGTAGGGCGATGGAAGACCATAGCTCAGAAGTACTCTGCACGACGGCTCCCCACCGGCGACACACGTGCGTGAGCACCAGTGGTGCGGAACGCGTGTTCGGCACGGCGTAAGGATCGTCCGGTAAGCAGTGTTGGAAGATCTCTTGGAGCACTTGGTCAGGAACTGCGCGCACAGGGCTGAGCCGTGCACGATGGATGGACAGACGACGTTGAACAGCGTCGCGTTGGCGTTCTAGGAGGCGCATCTGAGCGTGTGCACGCGCAATGCGCATCCGACATTCTTCAATGTCTTCATCGATGAGTTGGAGTGTGGCGCAATCTTGAGCGAGTGCGTGTTGAGTCGAGATGTACTCGGCTGCGTGGGGTGGAGACATCGAGTCGACCATCTCGGTCTGTACCGAGCGCGGAGGAAAGTCATCGACCTTGTCGAGTAACCGTTCGAGTGCTTCCATGCGTCCAGTGTCTGGCATGACGAAAGATACTAGAAACGAGGTTCAGAGGTCTGAATAACACTACGTTCGAGAGCGATCCGGAAAGGCTTACTGGTATAACGGGACTGAGGGGTACGTTTAACGGGAGGGCCATTACGGGGGCTTCAGTCTTTTATTATAAGGGACCTCACAGCCGTGCTCTTCGGCCCATCCTGCGGGTTGGGCTTGGCTCACCATCGAACTACAGCATGTCATTCCATCATCGTGCGGCGTGAGTCAGAATGACTCCACTCACCTCGGTTGAACCCCTGACATACATAGGTTTTCTTCCGGAACTTGAAGGCGTTCCGGTCACACCCACGGGTCTATACCGAGTGTCGTTGGGTGTGTCGGCACCAATGCATGCCGGGTTTTCAAAGGCGACAGAAGGGCGGAGATACATACGTCCGAATAGCCAAGAGCCAAGCCAGTGTTAACGTTGACCCTCGTTTTATGTGATGCTGATGTGCAACTAATTACTACCTTCCGTATCCGGACGCCGTGCTTGGCATCGTGGCACGCCCGCTCCTCCTCTCACCCCTCATGCGATCAGTCACTCCCCTGCGCGGCCGTTCAAGCAGCGTCGCGACCGCTCAGAGGTCCCTCAAGCGTCGTCGGTCCCCAACACCCGCCACATCCATCCATCCGTCAAACCGCCCTGAACCCCAGAAACGCAGGGTCAATTGGCAGGAGGGCCCAAGCAAATCCCCCCACCCCGGTGGCAAGTCTGTTGCCACTTTCACTCTTTGATCTCTCTGACTAGTCATTTCAGCCAACGTTTACGTGCTTCTTCCGCCAGTTGGGAGTATGAGAGCTCGTCGCCACATCCGAGTTTCCTCGCCAGCCGCTGCTCAGCCGGTGGCTGACTTCAACGACATCGCTGACCTCCGCCGTCAGCTTGTGCTGATGAGTGCAAAGGTGGAAGCGCTGGAGACCACGGTCACCGACCTCCAGCTAACGGTCGACAGCAATGAGCAGGCGCTCGAAGCCATGCGCCAGGATCTTATCCGGCAAGGCACCTTGCCTTTCCAATCATGCCATCCCCCTCCCATGTGAGTTACACAAGGCTCAGTCCCGGTAGTTGAGTGGCCAACAGCCTTGGATACATGCAGTTAACAATACGAAATCGTCCTAAATATCAAATCTACGCTCTTCCATCCCTCTGACGCCAGAGGTCACGATCCGTCGTTCGTCGAACTTGACGGTGCCCCATCCACTCGCCTGCTTGGACCCGGCGATCGGTCCCGCAATCTCCGTCCCTTCCCCACCCTCTAGATCCCATACCCATATCGAACCGTTGACACCAAGACTGACGCAGCGGCCATCCGCTAAAGAAAGTGCGGAGACAGGTCCCAGTGGTCCATGGAGCGTGCGGACGAAACTGAGCCTTGGTGCGTGTGACGAAGAGAACGGTGGCATATGCAACCGATAGAGTTGGAGTTGCGTCGACGTATGACTCGGTGGAGAGACATAGGTAGATGTCGGCGAAGAGGACGAAACGGAGGCTCCATCGTCGAGCGATGGGGGTGATTCGGAAGCGTCGCCGGGGGCGAGCACGACCCATTTGCCATCCGTCTGTGTGTCGGCAACCTGTTTTACTTTGCGTCCCCACTGCGCACGCATGGCCTTCAATTTCTCATCGTCTATCCAACCTTGGGGAACGTCAAAGGCGCGTGCCGAGCGTGTCCTAGCCACAGTGAAAGTGGCTGGGGAGAGCGACGTCGTGCCAGAGAGGGCAGCAGTGGCTGTGACAGAACCGGAGGATGAGATGATGAGCTCGGTGACACCGACACTCCAGTGTGCCGGGTATACTGGGATGGCATATGCCAAGATAAGCTTGTACGACGTCGAGGAGGGCAGGGCAGACAGGATCAACGAGGTTGGCGGATGGCTCGTAAATGAGCTGAGTGAATGAGTGTGGGTAATTGTGTCCTCGCTGAGGTCATATATCATGAGTGTGAACGTGTGAGATAAGGTGACGAGCAGTGGGTGATGGTATGCAGCGTGCATGACATGAGACCGGTGGCGGGGCAACGGGATATAGGCAAGCTTCGGAGACGGGGTGAATGATAAGGAGTCGTACTCATAGATTCTGAATTCCCCTGTCGATAAGAAAGCCACAAAACGGATGATGCTATCTTGTTTGGACGTCTTAGATGACGGACGAGACTGGTCGATAGCTATGGTGGATATTCCCACCGGGCCAGCGGTAGTGCTAGATCTGCACTTGAGTGAATGGACCACATTCGAACGAGATCTGAACAAGACTATAGGTTGGTGAGACATCTCTGAGGAAGCAGAGATGGTCAGCGCGCCAGCCAGCAAGACGTGGGACCTTGGCGTCGCTCGTACCGACGGAGGACTTTGGGAGGGTGAGGGAGTGGATGGAGCACCATCCAAGCTATCTACAGCGCAACGACCTTTGTCGAGTGGATGAGATAGATGTGAGAGGGTGGTCTTGGGAGTGCCCACCATTTCTCCAGTTTGAGCTTATGCGGTACATCCACTTCCAGTTGAGACTCTGCGAGTCGTCTGCCAGAAGGGATGCGCGGGATGGGAGTCGCTTTACCAAGTGATCATCTGTTCTGTAAAATCCCTTTCCACCTCGAAGGCGGGCTTTCCCAAAGTCTCTGACGAAGAGTGTCTTCCAGAGCTGTCGACGGAGTTGTGTCGCTCATGTTCAACAACCGTCTCTCTGCAAGGCAATGTATATGCAAGTACCTGGTGGTCACACGCCAGTCTGGAGCAGTTCCTGTTGGCGGCTTGAATGGCACATAGATCCCTCGAGTTCAGGAATGAGAATATGAAGAGGACGAGCTCATCATACAGGGCATCGTCGAACGACGTGGCGACACCTCGCGGGGATGGATACAGACCATGCTGTCGCTTTGGTGGAGGTAATGGGGCTGGAGACAACTGTCGCTTGACTGGCTTGGCTGCCATCGCCGCAGGAGGAGGAGATAACCGCCTGGGAAAATTGGCCAGCGCGGACGGTCACCTCCCCGGACTCAGACATGGATGAAACCTTCTGCTAGTGCTTGATCAACCTCGCGTTCTCCTCGCGTGATGGCGCTGCGGAAAGTGCAGGGACAGCCCCAAACCGTTTGAATGACACCTTCTGCGGTGGCGTGCATTGGACGCGTGCAGTGCACACCGTCCGTCCATTCACCGCCATCCCACCGCTTCATACAGCACGTGTCCCCAGGTATTTATCCCCTTCGATCCATCTCTCCTTTCTTTCAGCCATCCACCCAACCTTTTGTGCCCGGTACGGATCTCGACGACAGATAATTGTATCTTGATCCCAATGTATCTCCCCTCCAGATTTTCGCATGGCATCCGTCAATATCGTCTTATTTGGAGAGACGGGTGTCGGCAAGAGCTCGGTGATCAACTTGATTGCAGGTCGCCAGGTCGCAAGCGTCTCCCCGGATGCTGAGGGACGTACGCTGTCCTCCCGAAAGTACAGCTTCCCTGTCGGCGGTAGGACGTTCCACATATGGGACACTGCCGGGCTGGAACAGCCAGAGATGGGCGCCGTCGGATACATGGCTGCCATCGAAGGCGCGCTTGCGCTCATCCAGCAGCTCGCTCAGCAAGGCGGCATCGACCTCCTTCTCTTCTGTATACGCGGGAACCGCGTCACCGCGACGACGCAGAGCAACTACAGGCTGTTCCATGAAGTACTTTGCCGGTCAAAGGTACCCATCGCGCTTGCGATCACCCACCTCGAGCGGGAACCGGACATGGACGCGTGGTGGACGCGCAACCTGGCCAGTCTGGAAAAGTATGGTATCAAATCAGCGGGACACGCGTGTGTCACTGCGCTGCCGACGCACAGCAAGTACTTGGAGTCGAGGGCGAACATCGAGCAGATGTTGCGCAGATACAATGGCCAGGGAAAGTATGTCATGCCGCCCGATTCGTGGTTCATCGAGTTCTTGCGGTTTTTCGGGCGGTTCGCTCCCCCAAAGAAGGACTTGAAGAAGAGGGAGTTGTTGAAGCTCCTAACAAAACGGTGCCAGCTCAACTCGAAAGTTGCACAGGACCTTGCGGAGAGATTGATTCAGGCACGGAAATGAGGGTGTTCACGCTCGTTTTCTGGATGACTAGAGTTGTCATGTATCTGTGATACTAGTGATGCTACGATACTTAGGATGTCGTGTTTACCCTAACTTAGTTTGTAATTTATGTACTTGAAATTTTTCATCAACTGATTTGCTCGCGAAACACCATGGCACCTTCACGAGGCCCACAAACACTCGCGCGTAAGCTGCACACGACTCTCAGTAGCCATCGCGGCCCAGTGCACGTCGTCCGCTACGCCAAAGGGAGTGCTAAATACATCTTGAGCGGTGGCCAAGACCGCACCGTGCGCCTCTGGAACCCCGACTCTGGCGCACAGATCAAGTCATTCGAGGCGCACGGATACGAGGTCCTCTCCATATCCGTGTAAGTTTGCCCACAAGGTCATATCATCGTCGGTGTTGGGCTGACGTGTGTTTAGGAGCCATGATAATGCCAAGTTTGCGTCGTCGGGGGGCGACAGGTCCGTCTTTGTCTGGGACGTCGCGACGGGGGTGACGACCCGTCGATTGGCGGGTCACATGGGCAAAGTGCACGCCGTCGAGTTCAACGCGGACGCGAGCGTGTTAGCGAGCGGTGCGCCCCCACGTCACGACCGTCACCCTTACTCATCATTCACGCTTCCCCCGTTCACCGAACAGGCTCATACGACGCGACGATCAGGCTATGGGACCTACGGTACGTATAGCCCTCGTTCCCCCCTCCGTTTTTCAACGCGCGCGCGTCTCTAGATCCCAGTCCCGTGCGCCGATCCAGGTGCTCGAAGACGCCCGCGATGCCGTGCAAGCCATCCACGTCGGGGCGACGAGCATTACTGCCGGTTCCGTGGACGGCTACGTCCGCACGTACGACCTCCGCAAAGGCGAGCTCCGCGCAGACTTTGTCGGACGTGCGTTCCCTTTTTCCTCTTCCTGCACTTTGCTTATCGTTTGTTGCGCAGAGCCCGTCACCTCGGTCGTCCCATCTGCAGACGCGACGACGCTCCTGGTTGCTACCCTTGACTCGCACGTGAGGCTGTTCGACGCGTTGACGGGGAAGCTCTTGAATGCGTTTACGGGGCATGCACACACGTCCTATCGGTGTCATGCCTGTTTCGGGCACGAAGAAGCAAGTGTCGTGTGTGGTGACGAAAACGGACAGGTTTGGGTGTGGGACTTGGTCGATGTAGGTGCTGCAGTGCTAGGGTTGGATCAGGGAGCTGATGTCGTGTGTAGGCGGCGGTTCTGCAGCCGAACCCTCCACCCAAGGTCCACAACAAGGTGATCACTTGGACGGAGCACCATCCGAGCGAGGCCGGGGAGATGATCACTGCAAGTGCTGACGGGACTGTCAAAGTATGGCGGCAAACATGAGAACCGTAAAATTAGACATTCCCGGACACGAAACGAAGTAAGAGACAATAGTAATACAACACGAAACAAACGTTAGTGACCAGATCCATCCATGACAGCCTTTAATCGTTGTTTGAGTATACCCCTCGTGCCGGTAGATTCCCTCTGATCCCTCGGATGTTCGTGTGCAGAGCCAGTGCTCTCCCAATCCGAAAAGTTGGATGCGGTGGGGGATGCGAGGTCAGCGGTGACCATGGAAGGAGTATTTCCGGCACTGGATGTAGTGAATGCGACCGAGTCCCGCACGATACCAAACTCGCCGGGACCGACGAGCTCGACGGTTTCCGTGAGGACCGCGATGCGGGTCCAGCGACGATACCTTGTGTACTTGCCCATGCCGCCCTTGTTGGTTGCACCCTCCCATTTGTTGTCGCCATAGACCCAGCCCTCGGGGTCGGTCACGATGTCATCCTCGTGGGCGGGGATGATGGATGGATCTGGGTCGGAAGGGTGTTTCTTATCTCGCTCTGGGGACTCGCTGGGACCGCCTCCAGAAGAGTCTCTTCCTCTTGCGGCACGCAACATACGTGCAGCAGTGCCGGTGTCGTCGAGCGTATCCTTGTCCTTTGGGGGCGTCTTTTCGATTCTCCATAGACCGTCGTGGCCCTCCTTTCTGACGACGACGCGCCACTCTGCTTCTTCCCAGGTCCACCTGGCCATGCGCTTTGCTCTGCCGTGTTTTCCGACGGGGACAAAGGAGGTGGTTGGGGATGGAAGGGAAAAGGTGGAAGGCGGGGGGAGGGGTTGCTGTGAGGCGCTGCACCAAGATGGGCGTTCACCAGGGAGGAGAGCGGCTGTCCAGTCGAGGCCGACCCACCAGCGCTGGTTCTCGTAGACGGTGAAGAGGAAGCGAAGGGGCGGTGAGGGGCGTGGTGCAGAGGGGTCGTCGTCGGGATTGGATGGTGCGCTGGTGTACTCTGTAGCGCCGGAAGCGGGGCGGGAAGCGTATTCAGGAGGGGGAGAGGGCGTTGAGGCGGGGAGGGGAGTGCCGGAGACGAGTGCGTAGAGGTGGTAGAACGCCCGGCGGAGGTGTGCGCTGCGTGCGAGGGCGGCACGTGCATTGCGAGCCCAGCGGGCACGGTGTATGAGGAGGAGAGTGCCGGAGATGGCGATGCAGATGCGGAGGGGGACGAGGTGGGTGAGGGCGAGGTAGGGGAGGTAGAGAAGGGCGGCGATGCGGAGGAGGGTCAGGGACGGGGGCGGGACGGGGTTGTCGGGGAGGAGGGCATGGAGGACGG
>JBBPLK010000052.1:0-25476 GCA_038089735.1 Exsudoporus frostii
TCCTCGCTTCACCTGACGTTTGAACCGAATTTCATATGTTTCAGGAAGACGAGGATGAAGAAGAAGAGGAAGAATTCGAGGAGATTGACCCGTCCGCGATTGTAGGTCGGCGCACGCGGGGTGTGAAAGTCGATTACACCTCCAAGGAAGCGCTCGAGAAAGCTGGTCTCAACCCCGAGGAAGAAGAGGAAGAGGAAGATGAGATGAAGTAGACGGTCACTCTTTCCCTGTGGCGCTCCCATTAGAGTGTGGCACAATGGCAAAAAATTGTTTCCATCCTCCTTGTTCTTTGTGGCTATTGTGTACTCCCTCCCGTTTAATTGAGTTCATTGTACGTCATTTCCGAGCAGACGACGGTCCTGTCAGGGGCATGAAAACAAGCTCCCGAGCCGCATTCAGCTCGAGCTAAAAAATTATTTTCTGCCACTCGACGCGAGGGTGGGGTCGTGCAGTAAGTTGTTTATCCGCATAGCAACGTAACGTAGATCCCTGACATCACACAATATCGAAATCAGAATCGAACCATCGTATTTTTGCACCGACTACAGACAGACCGACCAACGTATCCGAATGAAAAAATGGTAAATCCACATCATAAACCAGTCACCATGACCAGCACCCATACATCCCAAGCGCTCACCAGAGCACACACCGTATCATCTATTTCATCAGACCCTCGCGGGGAGAAACAGACGAACGGGTGAAACTGGGAGAACAGCATCAAGAGTATGAGTGGCGTCGATCGATGGAGCTCTGGAAGGGGCGACGACGGGAAAAAGGTAGGACACGAAGGCAGGTAATCCGAAGGTGGCGCATGTCCACGATGTGCCGAGCATCTAATGTCAATAGAAGATGATGGAGAGAGACCAATAGGACTAGTAGAGTAGTAAATAGATAGAACTGACGAGCGCGATGAGATGCAGTCCATGCATTCAATGGAGAAAGCACAATGATCTAGAGACATTCACAACACAGCGTGAATGCTGCAGTTAATGTTTTCAGTTTCCGAGCGCGACAGAATTTCGATGCGCTCGCGCTGATAGGAATCAAAAGACACTAACCCCATCCCACGTGAGGGTACTTGAGAAATCCATGTCGACGTCAAAATTGACGTTCGAGTGCGGGATGACTTCGATAGCGACATCCTGCACATTCGGAAGCATCTCTAGTAGCTTCTCCATTTCCATTCCTGCGCGCACTTGTTCTACCCAGTCGACAGTGTCAACAAGGCCCAGGCCAAGCCCATCATCAAAGGGACTCGTCTCTGTGTTGGTCAGCACCTCCTTGCTGAGCGCATCTTCTGACGAAGTGCTAAAGCTTGGAAGAGTGCCAGAGCCAGGCGGCGGCGACGCGAGGATCTCCGCGAACAGACGCGTAATGACAGCATCTGAGGCCGCTTCGCCTTCGAGCTAGAGGCAATGTCTCAACGAGATGAAAAAGCACAAGTACAATGAACAAACCTCGGTCGTATCACTGCCCAACATCTTGTCGTGCTCGCCGGTCCCATCACCATCTGTGTACCGCCCACCCGCTGCAGGGGCACTGCTGAATGGCCAACAGTGTTCGCCACCCGTGCTAGGTGGCGAGTGGGGGTGTTGATGGCTGGGGAGAGGTCGAGCGACTTTTCGGGCAGGGTAAGACATGAGTCAGTCGCCGGGAGAGCGGGGCTCTGAGGGGATTCAAACGAATCGCCGCTCGAAAAAAGGAGCGGACTGTTGACGAGGGTCGAGGATGGAGGAGAATATGGCGAGAGTGGCAAGGAAGGTGCCGAGGACAGGGAAGTGGTGGTTGATGAAGGGGGTGGAGTCTTGGAAGGTTCTGGATTTAATGCTGGTTGTGAAGACGATTGGGAATGCGATGGAACAATTGGAGCTGGGCTTGTTGCAGGAGGTGTGGGTATGCTGGAGGTGACAGAGGGATTACCCTGCGCCGCCAATGCTCGTACGACGACTTCATAACCCTTTTCGAGTGTGCGTATTCGTTCGCGCAATTCCTGGTTCTCGCGCTCACGCTGCTCCTCTTGACGTTTACGCAGCTGCTCCTGCTCACGCTCGATGGTGGTGATGTCTGGCTCCGAGAGAGCTGGGGACGGGCTGACGTGGAGACCAGCGCGGAGACGCCTGTTCTCCTCTTCGAGTTCGGCGACTCTACGTTCAAGATAGGTATATTGTGCCTTTCGACGGTCGCGGGAGTTCTGGGCGGCTATTCTGTTGCGGTGTGCACGAGCTTCCTTGCGCTCCTCGGGTGTGATGGCGGAGCGAGGACGTTTGCGAGGAGGATCGACGGAGGGCCGAGGAGCGGAATCATCAGAAAAGGCGGGGGAGACAGGGCGCTTGAGAGAAGAAGAGGGGAGGGAGAGGGAGGCAGGGTCGACATATGCAGAGTGTTGTGTCATGGTGGAAGGACAGACAGGGGAAGAAGAATAACGATATGGTTAAGAGGGAGCTGCGAAAGAGACACGTCGACGGACACGTAGCACTTTATACACCAAAACACACACAAGCACGACCAAACTGTCGGTCCGCCATCGGTCCGGGGTCCTCTATAGGGGCCATTTGAATAGGACGCACAGCCAATACAACTCTCTCCTGACCCCGATCGCATATATAAGCTACAATGTCCCCCGCCCACACACTCCTCAACACTTTCCTCCATGTTGTCCAACTTCAGGCAAAGATTCGTTGACCCTCCCCAAGAGCAACAGCCGCTGCTGTCCCCCACCGAGTCTCAGGTACGCCCGCATCTACGCTTGCAACCCGCATTAACCATCTGCATCTCAGGCTGACCCGTTCGACACCGACTATCCTGATCAGGCGGACGACGTTGCCACCCAACGGCACTGGGCTGTTGCCATGGCAGAGACAATCTATGTTGCGAGCTGCACTTGTCCTTTCTGCATTATGCACCCTGTATGTACAGCACCGCTTATTATCGTGTTCCTGCTCACACTTTGTTCAAGGAAATCGACGATGATGCTGATCCCGGACCTACTCCGAGCGATGCTCACGGTTCGCTGCCTTCACCTCGCAGCATCGTGCAGGTGTTATACCCACCGTCGTATTTGGGTACCCCTCGCCCCTTTCCTGATCCCCCATCCTACTTCCTGAGTGAATTCCCTCACCCTGCTCGAGGGGACGACGCAGAGATCTCCCCGTTGATGTCCTCGACTACAACCGACGAGGGAGTACCCCTATCAGGCAGCCGCCCCGATCCGCTAGCTCAGGATCCTTCACTCACTGGAGTCCCTTCTCAAGGCACTCCTTCAAGTACAGTCCCATCAGTAGAACCCAATCCTTCCATCATTGCCTCAGGCGGAGGCGTCTTTGAAGATGCTGAACCACTCCCTGCTTATTCGCGCTTCGACCAGCGTCGGCCACGCTTCCCCGTCGCGTCCGATGTATTGGGTCCATATCCCCCATTGCCCGTTTTTTGTCAGGCTGCCCAGTGAAGAGTTTATACATCAGACATTCACAATGGACGTCACTCTAGATCAGAGAGCGTGTTTATATATCATTTATTGCTAGAATCTACATTAAGCCACTACATCGTCAACATGTAACGTTAAATAGTCTTTTTAAATTCCCACGCCGGCATTCATATGTCTAGTGCTTCCGTGCCAAGGTTGAGCAGCTTCGTCCCTACCACTCTCACGATGTTGTCCCAAGTATCTAGATCAAAAGTCTTGGCCGCCGCTCACGTCCGTCGTATGGCCACCGTGCATGGCTCTGCGGTCAAGCACAAGAGGTGGGCTTGTGTTTGGGATGCTCTCAACATATCTCACTCAGTGCCGCAGTCCCACAGGTGCCCAGCTCATTCTACCTAGTTTTGGTGCAGTATTTCTGACACCTTGCCAGCTATCGTTATGCTGAATATGGGGGGACCATCTACGGTATGCGGACAGCAACTACATCTACGCCTACCTCACACTTTCGAGCGGTTTCCTATAGGTATCGGAGACCCATGACTTTCTGACAAACCTGTTCATGGACGGAGACCTCATACCATTGCCGTTCCAGCGTATTCTTGCACCCCTCATCGCTAAACGACGGACTCCCCAAATCGAAAAGCAGTATGCCGAGATAGGTGGAGGGTCGCCCATCCTCCGGTATACCGAGTATCAAGGTGCTGGGCTGTGCACGTTGCTCGACGAGCTCCATCCAGAGACCGCTCCCCACAAGCCATACGTGGCCTTCCGTTATGCGAACCCACTCACACAGGAGACTGCGCGCCGCATGAAAGCCGACGGTGTGAAGCGTGCCGTAGCATTCACACAATACCCCCAGTATAGCTGTAGTACGACAGGAAGTAGCTTGAACGAGCTCTTCAGACGAGGCAGAGCCGGTGAGATGGGAGACATTGAATGGAGTGTGATTGACCGGTGGGGCACGCACCCCGGTTTCATCGAGGTGAGTGCGAGTGACATTGTCGTTTGCCGATTCACACTGTATCTATGTCCAGGCCATGGCACAGAATACTGAAGCCGCGCTACAAAAGTTTCAGCCGTCAGATCGCTCTGACGTGGTGTTGCTATTCACAGCGCATTCGTTACCCATGTCAGTGGTCAACCGTGGGGATCCATATGTTCTCGAAGTCTCAGCTTCTGTGAATGCTGTTATGGATCGTTTGGGGCACTCGAACCCGTATCGCTTGGTTTGGCAATCCCAAGTTGGACCCTCTGCATGGATGGGTATGCAAACTGGTGAAGCTGTCAAAGGACTCGCGCGCCTTGGGAAGAAGAAGGCGATCCTCATTCCGATTGCTTTCACAAGCGACCATATCGAAACACTCTACGAACTCGACTTGGAGTACATGAAAGAGGGCAGAGAGGTAAACAAGCCTCGCATTCCCCAAGTTCTCTTTATCGCTGACAGACTACAACCTTTACAGCTCGGGATGGAGATGCAACGCGCAGAATCTATGAATGAGTCACCGGTGTTCATCCGCGCCCTGGCTGACATTGCAACACAACATCTTCGTGACTGCTTTTCCGGAAAGAGCGGGCCAATAAGTGTGCAAATGGGACTTCGCTGCCCTGGCTGTAAAAATGCGACATGTAGCCAGCAAAAGCACTGGTTTGCTCGTGCGGGGCAGCCATGATGTATTACACATTAGACTCGCAAAAGCAACTCCAGGCTACCCTGCAAAGTTACCCCTATTATGATTAGTCAGCTACTGCTTTGTAGAACAGATCGTCCGACTATCAAGAAAGCGGTGTGATGCTAGGATGTCGTCCACAACAGTTGTTTCAGCCCCAGGAAAGGTTCTGATTGCAGGGGGATACCTCATTCTCGACCAAAAATTTACAGGCTTGGTGATCTCAGCTTCATCTCGATTTTACACTGTTATCCAGGACTGCCAGCAACTTGGTCAGGCAAGCCAGGTCGTCATTCGATCACCTCAGTTTGTCGGAGCTGAATGGGCGTATTCCGTGACCATCCATGATGACGGAAAGGTGGACGTCAGTCAAGTGTCAGAAAGGTGGGTTTGCATCCATCCGTACTTCGTCGAAATGACACCTGCCGATAGCAAGAACAAGTTCGTGTATTACGCACTGAAATATACCTTGATACTGGCCTCGGAGCGTCTGTCGTCCGTGGGCTCCGCTCGATCGTTGCGGGACTCGTTTCAACACGGCCTCGACATCGCTGCCGTGGCTGATAACGATTTTTACTCTCAGCAAGCCAAGGTCATTGGGAACTTTCAAACAGCTTGGCGCCCGGCCCTTGTTTTTACTGATGCTTTTCTGTTAGCTTCAAGAACTGAAATTGTCCTCGACGGTCGCGTCTTTGGCGAGCATCACCCCGTTCTGCCCTCAGGACGTTCAACTGGACAATGTCAACAAGACTGGGATGGGATCGTCGGCAGCGTTGATCACTTCCATCGTCTCTGCGCTCCTGCTCAGACTCGGTGTCATCACCCGGGAAGAGTTTAGCGAACCCGACAGCGACGCACGCAAGCTGGCGCACAATACCGCACAATTCGTACACTGCTTCGCACAGGGCAAGGTGGGTAGTGGCTTCGACGTATCTGCCGCCGTATTCGGGAGCCAGTTGTACACGCGATTCAGTCCCGCCTTGTTGGACGATCTAATGAAGGGAGGTGATGTAAGCTCGTAGACATGCATAGCAACGCGTATCATGATGTGAACACCGTTTCAGACTGCGTCTGGGACACCCTCGTTGTCGCCGGCGCTCAGTCCTGGCGGTCATTGGGACTATCGGACGTTTTCGATTCAACTCCCGCCGCTTGTCAGGCTCGTGTTGGCGGACGTGTCTGCGGGAAGCAACACCCCATCTCTCGTGAGCAAGGTGTTGAAGTGGCGTCGAGAGAAAGCCGACGAAGGCACGCGCACATTGGCTCTCCACATGACGACACTAATGACCGAATCTCACAGCTGGCGTGCTGTGGGCAGCGATCGACGCATCGAATCAAGCCCTCGCCACGCATCTTAAACGCCTTTCCGACTTGTACGAACAACATTCGGAGCTGTATGCGTCCGCTGTGAAACGCATGTCCCGCGCGCCATCGTCCGAGGTAAGGGGGGACTGTTCATCCCGTTGCCCTGTGGCTATATCCAACGTTGATGTTGCGCGTGACCTAGTGGCTCGGCGGTGCTGAACCAGAGCGATCCGTCATCCAGGCATTTTTGGATCTCCGAGAGACGAGCGAGGTAAGCCCACGGATGACATGTCTGCCGAGTCTCTCCGTTCATCGCCAGTACAGAACACGCGTGCGCTCATGCGACGGATGGGCAAAGCGGCAGGCGAAGAAGTGCATATCGAGCCTGACGCACAGACCGAGCTTTTAGACGCATCCATTGCGCAGAAAGGGGTTATTTGTGGTGGTGTACCCGGTGGTGCGTAGCGCTCACTCTTGCGAGTCGATCTGGATGTGTCCTCACTGTCACACAGCGGGCGGGTACGACGCAATCTGGCTCCTCGTGTTTGAGCCAAACGATGGCACTCTGGAACCCCTGAGCGCAGTCGAGAAGCTTTGGGAGAGATTTCCGAACGTGTCACCTCTGCTAGCAACCGAGTCCAAAGACAGAGGGGCAAAGGTGGAAGACATTGACCAGGTCCCCGGGTTGCGTGCTGTCGTGCAACTACGTCAATAATTAGTTTTATTTTTTCCTTCTTCCGTTGATCTTTCGCTACCTAGAGAAGATTCGTGTCCGCTGTGTACGACTGTTCTAAATGAGCTAAATATACAATTTCATGTGATGTCACCTGCACATCCGAGCCTCGCCCTCCGGCGTCCATGCCTTACCCAACGCGAGGAAAAGTGACCCCACCATGACCGAGACCCCAAAGACGAGACATGCGACTGCGGGGAGTTTTGCCCGCGAGTACAATGGCACGCGAGGATCGGTGAGTTTGAGGTAGCATGCCGCGGGGAAGATGAAGGCGAGGGCTGTCGCTGAGACACCACCTGTAATTTCGAGCGTCACACCCAGGTCACACGTGATGAGGGAAACTAGTTCAGGTGTGAGCATAGATTCTCTGTAGGCATGGAGAGAGACATCACGTACGGAGCATCGATGCGCAAAGGATAGTGCTGGTGAAGAATACATGACGTTGAGGACTGAAGGTTTCGTGCGAGAAAAAGTATTGTTCGATGACCTGTCGTCGTCGTCGTCGTCAGACCACCCAAGTCGACTCGGCCGAGAGTTTCCCTACCTCTCTACAGACAAACAATTCTAGAGGGAGTGTAGTAAACATGTTCAATCCGAAACAAAATCGGGCAACGTTGATCAAGGTATCGTTCTGGTCCATCTCCTCAGTGTCTCGAACGCGTCTCTGGTGCAAAGATACTTACAGGCGAGAAGTTGTTCAAAATGTTGCCTAGTGTTTTATCGGTAAATACCCAGAAAGCGGAGATGGCGAGGACACTGCACGCGACGAGGGAGATCACGGTCGAAATGTGGGTAACGCGCGTAAAGCGATCGAGCGTCGGCGTGCGCAGGCTGCCATATATGAGGAGGGAGTTATGGTGACAAACGAATGCGAAGCTGATGACACCGATCGCCTGGAACACGCCTGAACCAACGAAAGTAAGCCGTTTCGAAGGATCTCCTCTTAGTTCTGGATCCACATGCGGGCCTTCAACCAGAACGGAAGTGACGATTATCAACATGCCGATGAGCGCCAGGCCAGATGCTCGAGAGAGTTTGTGGATATCACGATGGAGGGAGAGCGGATACGACACACAAATAGTGCAGAGTGCTATGACGAATTGTCGGTTGGTGAATATGGACGCGACGGGTACCTTGTAAAGTGTTGGGAATAGCGAACGAATGACATGGGGTATCGTATCCCCTGTGGGCAGTCGTTATAGATTGCAAAGAAAGAACAAGGAAAAGACGGACCGATGATGATACCAAATGCACACATTCCTTTAACCATGCTAATCAGATGATTATAACTATCATGAGGAACAGGCCTACCGCCGAATGCGAAAGAAAATTGGAAGAGTGATACGGCAGCACGACCACTTGGGCCAAAACAATTGTCCATGATTTCAATGTAAGAATTTCTGCCACTGAGCTTGGCATTTATCACAACAAGACGGATAGTCCAATCTGTGACACCGCAAAGAACAACCAGCAAGACTATTCCGAGGAAGAAGCCAGCTTGACTGACAGCATATGGTAGACCTATGTTCTGAATGAGTGAAACGTCCGGTTACTTTGTGACAGCACATACCAATGATACCTGTTGTGACTGTTAGTCTATAGTAAAATGAATGGAATAATGCTTACCAGCCCCGAGGATTGAATTGGCCATGTTTGCGACAGAGTCAAACATTCCTCCGCCAGCATGCTGCTTTGCAGCGACCTCGCTGAGATCGAGGTCGGACGACGAACCTTGATTTCCGGATTCATACATTGGGATGGTCGTGTCGGGAGTCCTCCGAGCGGTCGACGAGTCCATGAGACCTACAAGTAATGGTAGGGGTCGCCGCCCCCGTCGCCCCGTCCTCCGCGACGTTCTTTGTTGTTGACGCTCGATTTCTGCCAGAGCAGTGTCATCGAAATCATCCGAATCAAGTTCATACTCTGTATCGGAGTTCCTGACACCAGTTGAAGGAATCCGTTGCAAGCACGCACCGGTCTCTCGACTCTGCATTGTAGACCTCAGTGGCAGAGATATAACTTGGACTTCCTCTCTGAATCTGACGGTGTGTTCCCGGAGGCGAGGTGTGACGGAACGACCGTTATGACCTTCGGAATCTTCATCGTCCGAAGCTGCGAACAAAAGGCGTGCGTGATCCTCCGAGTCTCCTCCAGTGAGATCATCGTGCGACCCGTTGAGCAATGGTTGGCTGGCTTCTCCATCGCCAACCGCGTTTCCGTTTCTTTGCTTTGAGTTTTGTGAAAACATTGTTACCAGCGCCCGCCCATGGACTGTCGTGTACGGTCACTTCCACGTTTACGGAGCGGAGGGTATACAGCCTCACGTGGCGATATAACGGACAACACGTGACTAGAACGCGTCCAAACAATTTTACATAAATTCATAAACTCGTCCTCGTTCTCGGGATCAACGAACGCGCTGATGATCTGTTTGGTGATGCCGGCGCCATTGCAAAACTCGGGCTCAGACAAGGTCCTTTATTTTCCATTGGATTACCGTAACGATGTCCATGTCTTTCACAACTCATCACGACTCGGAGACTTGGCAGGGTTGCCCTCGTCCTTGCAACATCTCTGCGCGCGATTACTACCAGACTTGCATCTTCGTCTAACGTTACTGCACGATACTTCTTGAGTACCAGCACCACCATGCCATTTCCAGCACTCTTGGATCAGCAGACGCACGGTCCTTCACTGCATGTCCCTCGACAACGGCCATATCTCAAACAGCGCGGCCGACATTTCATCCGTTGACGACCCGTTCCCAAACGATTGTACCCTTGGATCCCTAGGAAACATCTCGTCCCTCTTACCTGTGTTGCGAATCACGTACCCTGCTGCAAGCTACAGTCACAGGCGGTGCACAGTGGTACTCCTTGTGAAGTACTACCGATGGCTCCAGCTTTAACAGTATACTCCTGTCGTATGAAATCACCTTTGATTCGAATTTCCAGGTAGCAAGCTTCCGGGCCGCCTCTGAGGCCCGGAGGATGATGGTCGCTCAGGTGGTGCTGAACCGATCGGTATTGATTGCTTTAGTGCACGTCTGATGTGAGGGGAGAATGGCGCCGGAGAAGGTGGGTTCCCAGGTGAATTTGGAGTCAACTCGAGTGTACATCCATAGTACGTGCCTACACCGAGCAACATTTACTGCAACTCGGACTATGGCATCGGCATCAGCAGAGGATCTTTTGGATAGTGAGTGCGTTGTTTTCCTCAACCTCCCTGTGGCAAATGGCAACATCGTGCTGTAGCAGGGAACTTTTGGTATCTGTCGCTGCTGATCATGACACTTAGCTTCAACGACGTGTCAACGCTGACCCAGCCAGGCCTCTAGCTCAGGAGCGCAACTAATGTTGACACCGATAGTATATTCTTCTCGTGAGTCTCTCTATCTGTGAATGAGCACTCAGTGCCAGCATCTCTGTCGGGGAGGTGAATTATTTCCTCTTTCCCTTCCTCCGGGACAGGTTGAGATTCTGTTGTAATGTTCGGACAGCAGCTGGGCAACGCCCCAAATGGTCCATAAGTACATACTTTCGAAGGTCGTCACCGTCGTTCGCTGGTGCGCAAGTGAGCGCTTCGATTCGCCTGGTCACGGGTAAAGGGTTGTCTACACCAATATTGTAACTACTTACAACGTTCATGATGAAGTGGACTTGCGTTGACTAATCACCAGCATGCGGGACGGCTGTCCTCTTTCCGGATTTGTCGGCCGTATTCCGATTTCCGCTCTTTCGCCAACTGCTATCAGCACGGATCAGGCGTCCGCTTTTCATTTCGGGTTCCCCACACCCACCTTGCTTCCTTGCCATCGACGTCTATGGCGTTCTCTGGTGCTCTGGTGGGTGATCAGCCAACCACGACGTGCGCTCGGGGACTCACATCACCCAAATAGACACTAACAGACCTCAACGACTTCATCACCCCTTCACAAGCATGCATCAAGCCAGTCGAGCAACTCAATGCCCCAGAGTACATGAAAGATGCAGGATCCGCCTCTGTACGTATTCTTCCTCACCCTTTCTATTCCCCGTTCATGGAAACGCCCTTCGCCCTCTCAGACGGAAATCCGAATTGACTCGTCCGGATCCTATTATGAAGTGTCGTCTACCCCTTCCGTACAGGGCGCAACCGCACCCAAATCATCAGAACGTAAATTGCAACAGGCACAGATCAGTCTCAACGATTGCCTTGCGTGCAGGCATGTCCTCTGCATTACGTGCATTACGTGCCCCCAATTCACATGTTCCGAAGTGGATGCATCACGTCGGCCGAATCGGTCTTGATCACTCTACAGTCACACACGGAGGTGCTCAACTTCTTCGAGGGCAACCCACCCGCGAGTTCACCGGCGCACAAGGTTCCGGTGTTGTCGATCGCACCCCAATGTCTGGCGTCGCTCTCGGCGATGTTGTCGTCAAGCTCAAGTGGACCTGTCGGACTGAGACAGGTCATGCGGCGAGTGAGCGAATTTTGCATGCAAGTTTTGGGCTTTGAACATGTCTATGACACGACTTTTGCACGACATATCTCCCTACTGGAGCATGCACGAGAGTTTTGGGAACGCAAAAGGGGCGGTAAGCTGCCGATGTTGGCGAGCGCATGTCCTGGATGGATATGCTATGCCGAAAAGACGCATTCCGAAATGTTACCCTTTATCTCTCGGACAAAAAGTCCCCAGCAAGTCATGGGGACATTGGTCAAGTCGTGGCTAGCGAGCATTTGGGGAAAACAGTGCGTATCAGCACCCATCGAGGATAGTTGTTAACCAGCATTTTATCGACTACACAGACCTGATCAGATATACCACGTCGCTGTGATGCCCTGTTACGACAAGAAACTCGAAGCATCGCGCCAGGACTTTTACAACGACGTATATTCGACGCGGGACGTTGACTGTGTCATCACGACCGGGGAACTTGAGCTGCTCATGCACGAGAAGGGGTGGGATCTGTCTGTCCCAGTTCCCGAAGGAGATAACGCACAGAACCTGGAAGACATCCCCGAGCTGCTGCTTCACCCGGGTACGAGTGCGGGTTCCTACCTCCATTCACTCATGTCCGCCGTCAGATACGCTTCCCCAGAACCACTGGATCTCAGCGTGAAAACAGTGCGCACATCCGACTACGAGGAGTACACGCTGCACAAGCAGAGCAATGGCGAGGTCGTGTTCAAGGGGGCAAAGTGTTATGGATTCCGGAATCTACAGAACGTGGTGAGGAAGGTCGGAAAAGAGGCTGGGGTCCAGGTCGGAAGGGGTGCTGCGGGCCGCATGATTGGGATAAGGGCAAGAGCGGCGAAGAAGAACGGGGCCGATGGGGACGAGAAGCGGTATGATTACGTGGAAGTGATGGCGTGCCCAGGGGGGTGCGTGAACGGGGGTGGGCAGCTGCGCGGGATTGGTAAGGCATCCGAGCGGACGGAAGACGAGGGGGGGTATGTGAGGAATTGGGGGGAGGATGGGGTTTCGATGTCAGCGGATGGGCCAAAATGGGGGAATCGTGAATGGACAAAAGAGGTAGAGGAGGCGTACTGGCGCAAGTTGCCAACGCCACCGCCATTTGGCTCAGATGAGTTGGATTACGCGGACCATGTTGCACTGGCAGTGCAGGTAGACATGTGTCGGCCAGGGGACGCGGGCCGGACCCGGTGGGATGCGGACATGGATACCGGCGCAGAGCAGCGGCGACGGGAGCTGTTCCGGACCGATTACCGGGCCGTCGAGAGTGAGGTCATCGGTCTGGCGGTAAAGTGGTGACGACGTCATCGATTTATACTTTTTTTTACATACAAGTGATGTCGTGGTACAACAAAGCAATAGATGTGTAGCAACAATAGTAGCTCTAAGGTACTGTGTCGTTAGATGCGGGCGTGTATATCGGTGGCTCATCGACGATGTTGGGCACCGCCTTTAAACCAGTACTGGCATGAGACGCAGTACTCGGGAGTCGTAAATGTAATGGTTTCCTTCGAGTCGGGTCCAAGGTACTGGCGAACAATGAGCGTAGATCGCTGCCGTGACCCTGGGACGACGCACCCTCTCGCAGTGACAGTCGGAACAGTTTCGGGGATGACGAATGGAATGAACACAGTAAGGGCTTCCACAGTCTATTTTTCTAACTTTGCGTGTCTTGGCGAAGGTCAGGACACTCTTTTGACAAAGTACACGGTACTCACCACTTTGTAGTGCTACACGAGGCACGACAGGTGAGCTACACGATGAGGAAAAGAAGCAGCGTGAGACACTTACCCCGCAACCATACTTGGTGCCTTCGCTGGTAAAGAAGGAAGGGTTAGACATCCAAAGAAAGGCATGGTAAATAGAAGACCCACGTTTCGAGATTACACATGACGGATGCGTCGACGGAGGAAGAGTGGCTCGTAGCGGCAAAGCGTCAGTTTCATAGCGGAGAGAAGAGCCAGTAGCACAGCCTACCGGTAGAATTATGAATCAGCGAGAGGATTCAGAACCGGTGTGGGGAGCGGGGATGGGGATGACAGTAGGGTGACGGTTGACTTTATATCTCAGCTGACAATCGCCCCGTATATAGCAAAAACGAGGAGTGGGTGGAATGAAGGAATGTGGATGTGTGGACGGTAGGTCGGCGCAGTCACAGGACCATAAGAGAACGATCGGACGAGATACGATAAGAATCGCAAGAGGCGAACCAGATTCGGATGTAACGTGCGTTATATAGAGTTCCGAGATTTGACGGACGATAAAGAATAGAGATTCAGAAAGATGATGGAAGATGATGGACTTGATGAAAGAGCGGTTCAAATGTGTGGCCGAATATCCCACGTTCGAACCACACCTCTTCACTCCCGGATCTCGCCCCACACTCCCTCATCCTCCCAAGGGTCACAAGCACAGCTGAACCGGCCAACCACGTCAATATGCGCTCCACCCTGTCAAGTGGTGGAGTCACCTCCACGACACTGTCGAGCTGGGGGGTGCTCTCCGGCCGGCCGGTGTTGACATCTGTTTGCGTCATACCCCCGATGACGCTTACACTGGTGCTCTCCGTAGTTACATGCTCGAATGTCGACTGCAGCGTCGTCTTCGTCACCCACAACGCGCTCGAGGACCCTTTTATTCATATCGTATCGCGACTCGAGAACAAGGTCGTCTCGTTTCTCACGTCCACCGTCGTCCTACGACGACCCGTACCAAGCCAGCGACGAACATGAGCACCTCATAACCTCCGCTGCGAGACACGTCACACTAGACGCCCAGCTGCCTCCGAAATGGTATCCTTGTCTATCCAGTTGAGAGTTTCCATGTCTCATCCGTCACGCGACTGTAGGGTCGATCTCTCAGACCAGGTGGAGGAGATACTTGCTAACGCCCAGGCTAAAAGTGCGTTCCCCATGCAATATCCGTCGTCCCGTATACCAACCACTGTAACCAAGTCGTCGCCCTCGAAAAACTCCACGCTAAGCATGTTCTCCCCGGATTTGCGGATCGGACAGCTGAAGAAAAGGAGATCGAGGCGGCGACTATCGATATAACAAGAGTACATGATCTTGTTCCGTCATTTCCACAGTCCACCTTTTGACACATCCTTCCCTTTTCAATAGGACTTTCGGCGGTGCCACACTCTGATACAGCACATTGGCTCAGACCAGGAGCATACATTCCCGCCTTCGAACAGGAATCAACACGAGGTGCTTGCAGCCAAAAATGTACAGAGAGGGCTTGCAGCCAGGATACAAGAACTCAGTTCAACCTTCCGGAAGAAGCAACGTGTGTACATGGAACGTGAGTGCTCCAGAACCATTCATATGACGTCATTCCTCACATCTGACACTCTTCCAGGTCTTCAGGGTCACGCCATCAAAAACCAGGACCTCCTTATTGCCTCGGGCACGATCACATCCAAAGGTTCGGAAGGTTTGACAGCAGTCGACGAGGATGTCCAGGCAGCAGTAAGCATGCAGCATTCCAAATCGCCTCGTGCATGTCAAATCACCTCATGTTCCAGCAAGCACAGATCCAAGACACTGATCAGATACACGATATACGGCTTCGTGACCATGAGTTGACAGAAATTGCGAATTCTATCGCTTCCTTGGCCGAGCTTTTCAAAGACTTGTCTATTCTCGTGATCGATCAAGGGACTCTTCTAGACAGCGTTGAATACAATATTGAACAAACTTCAGTGCATATTACCGAAGCAGTCAAGGAGCTAGATGTTGCAACTCAGTATGTCGCATTCCTTCCGGCTCCCCCGCGGCCTACCAAGATGAACTGAATATATCGGATAGGTATCAGAAAAATACTGGTCGTCGCAAAATTATATTTCTTCTCCTGCTTATTATCTTCGGGTTAATAATCGTCCTGATCTTCAAACCTCGCCGTCATCCTCCATCTACAATTATACCTTCAGATTCCGTGCCTTCTCCGGATAATTATGTACCAGTACACCTGTATCCACGGATACCTTGATCAAAGAACTACATAGAAAACACGTGCGTAGTCTGGGCTATCCCAGCGTCTTTGCGGACAAGCAGGTTCGATTGGTATTTCTGCCAAGGTTCGTCGTGACGCCTTCTCAATATTAGTTCCGCGGTGATTCCTGGCCAATGGGTAAGTATTCTTGATTATATCATAGCCAAACCATATTCGTCACCGGCGCTTCGATCACGTCGCACTGAGGGACCTTTTGCTCATCGATAAAGCTGTTTGAACGCTTTTGGTCAACTCTGCCAGGAACACTACCATTCCCCGCATGCAAAAGGAGCCGCGACACTCGTGCAGCCTCGGAGGAAAACTCCAAAACAGAGGATAAAGGTACCGCACATCCAATGTCACCCTCACTGTCAGAATTCTCTTATTGACGGACTTGGAAACGCCTCGTTGCATTACAAAAGGGTCCCATTCTTACCATCCGTTCATATTCCTGCTTTGTCCGAAGCACCCTCAACGCCTTGTTGAAAGGGCTGCCTATCTCACGCAAACCACGCTCCGTTGATCATTCACGCCTCCCCGCCTGCTGTATAACGAAATCAGCGAATCCCTAAAAGTAGCATCTACCCTTCCCATTTAGAAGTCGGGTTCAGCGTTTCCGCGACGTCGTTCCGCCCGGTCACAAGGACACATGCAAGGTTTCCAATTCAGACCCAGTCCGCATGTTACCATGGACTCATCCCCGTGTCCACGTCTGATGTATCCTCCTGTCCTATATATGGGATGAAACAACCTGATGTGACACTTTCCGGCGCGTGCGGAATCACTGGTTTGTCAATTGGACGGCGGACCAGATCAGATGGCACGTATTTGAAGCCACATCGTTGTGCCCACATTATGTCAGTTGAAGCATGACCCAACATGGATTCCATTATGCTCTTTGAACTATTCCTCCTGATTTGGGTCTGTATAAGGTGAACGATGTCTCAACATACGAGACGATAGACTCGTCTGGAAGTTTGGCGCGACGCATGTGGGTCGGACAACAGATGCCAGAGAAGGGGGAATGGCAAAGGAAGCACTTGATACGACGATCGTGATGGATCCACCGTATCACGACATGGTGGCCGGTGGAACAAGGGCAAACCTCCTGGTTGATCACACGGACAGCCCAGAGAACCGGGCCCGCAATAAAGCGGGTCCCGTGGTCTTGTCCCGCTGAGTACCTATCGTTTCCGGTGACAGGACATGCGTTTAGAGTAGCCCCGAAGACGTCAAGATACTGTAAACATTCAGTAAAGGCAGACACACCAGTACTTTTTTTCTTTCATCTTCCAGAACCTGATCCGACACCGTGGACGGTGCCCTGCAAGCTTTGCGGGATGGATGAAACCGTAACGTCGACCTTACAGCCTCGTGTACTGTCAAAAAGGTCACCCCTTCATCTGTACCGAGCATGCGTGTACTAATCGATAATGGCTGATTTACCACTTTCTATTTCATCGAACGTGCTAGACGAGACGAGACGATCAAGGAGTTATTCAATTTATCTTGATAACACTCGATCGTCAGCTGCAATCGAACTCAAGTGGCTCGTTTCTTTTATCATAAACAGGCAGGATCGCATCCGGAGGCATAAATAAAACTTTGATATATCTGCCTCCCCACCCAAGCGTGTTCGCGATCGCATCCGCTTTCGCGGTGGAGATACTCGTTCCTCTCGGCTATCTTGATATCGGCCGACTGCTTCTAAACCAGCCATGTCGAGGTTCAAAGGACGATTGTCCTGGCTCGCATTTTACCGAAGGAGCTGGTTCATCTCGAGTTCGCCTGTAGAATCGATGGGCCAACGAATCTTGGGGCAGACAACTTGCGAGTCTACCCCGTCATCTCTCCAGGGAAACAGTGAGCTCGTGCTATCGACATGCATGTACGCACGTGGCTTCGTCCTCAAAAGGAATCGAGAGGGGACTTTCCTCATTGGTTATGGTGATCGAGACATTAAAGTATCTTTGTCTTGCGTACGGAGTAAAAACGCGCAGACGACCTCGGTGGCAGCTAGGGAACCCTGGGTAAAGGGCGATCATCCCCATCGCACTGACCACAAGGACATCAAGAGAAGACTTGATCGATTACCCAAGAGGAACGGTGGTATTCGTATAGGCCTGGCCGCAGACAACACACGCCGGCATGCCTTCGATGGCAGCGGGAATTGTCACAGAACACCCAGGAGAGATAGGATAAGAACTCGTCATGGCCAATTTGATAACTTTGGTCGACAAGGGAATGGATCGCGAGTCCCTTGCGAACAGAGCGCAACTGCTCGTACGAAAATAGAATCGTACCCTGGCAGACCGGGCAAGGTTTGAAACCCGGGGGCCAGACATGCCGAATTCTTTCATCGTCAATCTCGTTTGCATTGGGACTAGGAAGCAACGACACTGTGGAGAGCCGTCGGTCCAAGACAGTTCCTTGCCAGGTCATAGAATTCAGAAAGATGGATTCTGGCAACCATTATATACTCCATCTGGTGATGTGGATGTGAGCGTACCGCGCCGGGCCCGGGCACAGTGCTGACTTCTTACCTTGAACTTCAGCAATTTTATCATCGCACACAAGGAGGAAAAACTGATGTTCGAGAGTTAACTGTAGATGAATAAGATGACCACTCAGTCATAAAGGATGGAACTTCTCCACACAGTTTGCCTGAATCATGGCATGTTGAACTGGTTCGCAGTGTTCAGAGCTAATTCGGCCGAAATTCGGTCACCAGCCAATGAGAGAGAGATAAACGTGATGACTTTCATTCAAGCAAAATTCTCCGGTTGAAACATTTTCAACCTGAGGACGAGTCTGGGTAGCATCAGGTTACAACTACCGTAATATGGCAGAAAAATATGAACTTGGTACAACAAGAAACCCGTAGCTCACATCAAGTTGTCAGTCAATCGAGCTACCAGAACAATTAGGACAGTTCGGTATGAGCCGACAAGCGTCCATTGCAAGGCCGCAAGCTGCTAAAGGCCTATTTCGGGCTGCGAAGAAAGTGCACGAGGGGCGACATTGAAGTGGGTTTGTGAAACCAGTGAGAGCGACACAGTCTCGGCGGCTGTACTTTGCCTTTGACTCGGAGGAGCTCGGGAGAGCACAGCGGCTTGGCCCGGCTGAGGGCTTAAGCGCGTGACCGCCACTTAGCTGGTCATGGTCACAGTGGTCACACTTAGTGTGACAGTACATAATCTCAATATTATGCATAATGGAGGAGTGACTCCTACATGTTATGGATGATGAGACCAAGTAGCAAACTGTACTGCAATGCTGTTTGCAACTTCAGTGATGGTACACCTAAACCAACTGCCTCAGTGACAAAGACAAATAGAAATTCAGCAAATGCCGATTTCTGGTCAAGCAAGGTGTTAGTCGCGCCTTGTGTGTACTGAGTGAGTCAGCCAAGCAAATCAGTTAGCCCGGCCAAGATATGGATTAGATTAAGATTGCTGGATTGATTCCCAATCCCACTTGGTCTCTTCATAATCGTTGGAGATTATTTATAATGATAGGAGATATTCTTCATGAGCTATGACGACGTCACGGCTATAGTATGTGTTATTTTGGTTGATTATTTACATAATTATCCATTCCAACAATCAGGTTTATTCTTGCTTTTTCCACCACGGGTTGACAGGATGTTGCTCGCTGCCGCAGCCGTCTTCTTTGCAGTCCTGGGCGCATTTTACGTCCATCTAAGGCCCGCACTGCTTGCATGTGGTATGGGCAGGGTCATCGACGCGGTCGGGAATGGCAATTGCAGGACAGTGCCCCAGCTCCAGGCGTGTGAGAGTGGGTCCAGTCCATTACTTGCGCTCACCTCACGCTTACGTGACTACAGAACTCGTGCTCCACCAACCTACTGGCCTCATTTATCTTGCCTGCTCGACGCCATACAGTCGCATGCACTGGACGCCAACTCTCGATCGATTAAATGCATCTGGAAGGTCTGAAGTGGACTATGTGGCAACTTATGACCCGCAGACCGATGTCGTCAACCGGCTCGAGTTCTCCGGACCCCTATCTCCGGGCGGAATTTCCTTGCACGGCATGGACGTCGTGCCTTCTCGAGATGATCCTTCCGTCCTCTATGTATATCTCGTCAACCACAGGAAACCTGAATCAGCAGACGCACAAAAAGTTGGTGCGGACTCTGTCATCGAGGTCTTTCGAACCCGCATCGGCAACACTACCCTAGAGCACGTCAGGACCTTCCAGGATCCTGCTGTCATTATTACTCCCAATGACGTTGTAGGTTCCCCAGACGGAGAAAGCGTCCATTTCACCAACGATTACAAATATAAGACTGGCTTTGTACGCTCTCTCGCACCTTGCACCTCAGAGTCTGATACCTCTCTTAGAGCAGGGTTGTGAGTTTACTAGCACTAGCCCATGACACATCCGTTGGCTTTTGTCACGTGGATCAGGGTTGTAAGTTCGCTTACACTGGATTGCATGCCAGCAATGGCATAGTGAAAGGCACGAAGACCGGTAATGATACGTTCTATGTCGCGAACTGCGTCCTCGGGGGTGTCACAGTGTTGGAACGACAGTCTGACAACACCCTCACTTTTACGGAGGTTATAAAGACCGGTTTGAGTTCCGTTTGTTACTTTTGTTACACGCTTGAACTTTTGCCCTGCGCAGACCGGGCATTGGACAACCTGTCCATTGATGCTAACGGAGCACTCTGGGCTGCAGGTAGGCTACTTGTCCATTACACTATATCACCGAACAATAGGATTAAGCGGCCACCAAGGTCTATCTGATACTATTGGCCTGATCACCCGGCTAATTAACGATCCCTCTGCGTTGGTTGCCTCTTCCGCATTGAGGATCACAGTCAACCATGGCCTCGGCTCTTTCTACGGAGAAAAATATAATGTCGTCAAGGTACATGAATTCGAATTTGGCGGAAAGGAACGCAGCTGAGTCGTTCGAAAGGCATTTGAAGACCCTGGCGAGTTGGCGTCTGGAAGCACTACTGCTGCATATGACGCAGAGAGGGGGCAACTCTTCATGCATGGTGTGTCATTTCCCTAATTGCCGTCATGTATTGAGAGTGACGCCCATTTCCCTTGGAGGCCTCATGTCCCCGCATTTAACAGTGTGCAAGCTGTGAAGCAGGAGGTACGTCTACCAGGGCACGTTTGAAACGCTCTTGCTTGATGACACTCTGACTGAAACAAGAAAACAAAACTCGAAGACTGGTTCTGTGCACATGGAGATGGATCGTGCGATGATCGTGCGTATACTCCACAGCAATCCCAAAAATTTGTCGTGTTTCCTATGCATGTTTGTCTGTGTCTGTGTATCTTTTACTTATTCGCTACTACCAAAACGTCTATCCGGCGTGCGGATCACAATGAATAAACAGGAGAGCAAGGCAATGTTCGCATTCCACAGGCGTCTGTTTTCAGAAAGCATGGGTGCTGAGCCGCGTTATTGAGACCGAGTCGCGTGCTACCCGGGAGATAAGACGTGGATTAGTATAAAAGTGTGGATGCGAACAAAGTGCCATCCCCACCACACTATCTCTCGCTCCCGCCAACTACACAATGGGTTCCGCAAGTTCAAAGGTCGCTTCTCACGGCACCAGACTAGCCGACCGTGCCAGCAGGTCCATCGACGAGAAGACTCTTCCGAACAACGCCCGGGGCACAGACACATCTTTGTCAGTACCCAAGTCCGGCAATGGCTCCATCCAGCTCGCCAACGTGGACGCCTGGGAATCCACTGCAGCTGCAGATTCAAAGATCCAGCTTGCCCGCACCATCTTGGCCCACAGCAACATAAAGACCACCCTGACGTCCCGTGAAGCTCAGATTGCCATTCCCCATGTTTTCAATACCGAGCTCGAGCTCAAGACTGGGCCCGTCACTAACCAGAAGTCGAGCGGCCGTTGCTGGCTCTTCGCAACAACCAACGTCATTAGGTACGAAGTCATGAAGAAGCTCAAGCTCAAGGACTTTCAGTGTTCCCAAGTTAGCAAACGTTCTTTCCGTATCTAGTGCGTTCCTGAGACATTAGTTTGACAGTCGTACCTTTTCTTCTGGGACAAGCTCAACAAGTCCAACTACTACCTTGAGCTATCTATCGAGAACGCTGCCCTTCCAGTCGACGACCGACTCGTCAACTTCCTTGCAGACGACCTCATTAGCGATGGTGGTCAATGGGATATGGTAGTGAACATCCTCGAGGTCGGTACAATACCACTCCTCGAGTTATTTGTTTCACCTGTTTGGTATCTTAGACTTATGGTCTTGTTCCTCAACCTATATACCCCGAGTCATTGCACTCTAGTGCTTCCAGTCCCATAAATACCCTCTTAAAGACCAAGCTCCGCGAGCATGCCCTCACCCTTCGCGCACTCTCCGTCTCCCTTCGCGCTGATGCGACCTTGTCATCCGAAGAGGTACATGCGACCCTTCGCGCGAAGAAAGAACAACTCATGCAAGAAATATACACCATCATGTCCGCGACTCTTGGTGTCCCCCCGAAACCCGATGTTCCGTTCGTCTGGGAATATTACAACGAGGAGGGGAAATATTCCAAGTGGGAGGGTACACCTATTGAATTCTATCGGGCGTTCACCACCAAATACCCCGTTGGTCGTTTTGTTTTGTCTCTGCGAGATGTGGTGCTTACCCACGTTCATTTAGCCTGCGGAATGCTTTTCGCTTATCAACGATCCCAGAAATGACTACAACAAGCTCTATACCGTCGACAAGCTTGGTAACATTTGGGGCGGCCGTCCTGTTCTTTGTGAGTACAGCTCTCTCTAGTTTGGATGAAATTTGACCTGTTTTCCAGACGTCAACACGACGAGCGACGATCTCAAAGCCGCAGTCGTTCGGACGATCAAGGCTGGCCAACCAGTTTTCTTCGGGTGTGATGTTGGTCAATTCTCGTCCTCGTTGAAAGACGTCGGCATCATGGACACTGCATATCACCAGTATGAGGTCAGTTGACGGCACTTCGCAGTCATTCTTGATGCTGATTCCTGTGGGGCAACTTCAGCAAGCATTCAACATCTCCCTATCGTTGACCAAAACCCAACGATTACAAACCAACGAGTCGGCCATGACCCACGCGATGGTGATCTCTGGTGTACACATCGACGAAAAGACTGGGCGCCCGGTTCGTTTCAAGGTTGAAAACTCATGGGGCGACGAGAGCTGCTACAAGGGTTTCATGGTCATGAGTGAGAATTGGTTTGATGAGTACGTGTGTTTTGTGTCGGTTTGTATCGAGTTCTTACTGACGTGACGTGACTACCCGCTCAGGTTCGTATACCAGGTCGTAGTACACAAGTCGTTTGCACCGAAAGATCTTGTCAAGGTGTTTGAGGCAGGCAATGCGGTCGTCCTGCCAGCTTGGGACCCTATGGTACGTGATATCACGTGTTTGCCTCGGACTTACCCGATGCTAATGGTTCCCATGAAGGGGGCGTTGGCGTGAGCATCCTCTTAGTGAGCTTATCGGTGCACAGTTTTGTTGAAGCGTCTACGGTGTCTTGTGTATATATCATATTATGGACGTCGCCCCTCATTGGTATACCACATGCACTATTGTAATATATTACCCTTGTGAATGTGTTCCCTGTGTATTGTGCTACGACTTTGGAGTGTGGATTGACTGCTTCAACAACTCGGGACGGAAGCCTGGATACTGTTGGACCAACCGATCCTCCGTTTCAGCCAGGAGGGAAAACAGAGGCACCTAGTAGATGGTGTCGATTGGAGTTAATATGAAACAAAATATGAGTAAGAAGATGTACGTATGTGCTGTATACATACCATTCAATTGAGTTGCCTTGTCAAATGGGGAGCATCAGGACGAGTCACTCATTGACAAGCGAGATCGTTGGGACTTGTCGCAAGTCGACAAGAACTCGAAGACAATGCTACAGAGGAGTACATTAGTGAATTGGTACCATAGTGCTAATCAGTGCCTGACATGCAGTAGCAGTCTATCTACTAGTACTATCTAGCCGCTCGAGCCTTTATCTGCACAGCTTTCCGTTACCCATTTCGAACTCCACTGTTTGGCTCAGTTTGCGGCAACACTAGGGCCCTGCCATTATTCCCAGGGTATTATGGCAGTCTAATTAGCCGATGATTATGTCAGATTGCTGACAGTGACACGCTGAGGGTGAGCACGAGGACACCAGACTAGGCCTGAAGGAGGAACTGCTCTATTAAGGAGTTGATCGGCAGACATTGAACTTTGCTGCCATCCCCAAATTCTGTCTATCATGTTCCGGTCGTTCAGCCACAGTGCCTGGCGCCGCTCTTTATAGGTGGTTTCACCCCAGCCGCTGCTGAGCGCTGAGAGTGTACAGGGATTTAAGTTGGCGGTCTTAGGCACGGATCACACGTGAGTTCGAATTACATATCAGCATACCACCCGATCACCCTCAGGTATCCAAGGCTCCTCATGTGAATCCATCTAACATAAGCGCCCCTCACATGAACAATGCCGGTGGGAAGGAGCCAGATAACGAGGCGGCGATGGAGAGCGTCAAAAACCCGCTCGATGTGTCTCACCCTCTGTATCATTCTGGCACCCCCCAAGCTGTCGCCCTCGCAGCGTCGAATCATAATCAGCTCGATTTCAATCTTTGACAGTTAAAATGACCATGGATGTCTTGCAAGTCCGTTTGTCATTTCTCCCCCCAATCGACAAACAAACCTGCTGAGAATCACAGGTGTCTGCGCCAAGTTTGGTGTATATATGTCTCGGTGGCTTCGTTGTCCTGGTAAGTCTCTCCATTTCCTTCCCCCCGTGCCACAAGCCCAGCACAACACTCATGCTCACCGTGCATTATTTAGTTTTCTATGGCATCCCTCCTAGTAAAGGAAACGGTTTGTTCCTGTCATCCTAGTCATTTATCCAATTTTAATCGTCTGTAGCTGTACATCAACGAAGTCGTCCTGGGCACTGGGTTCGGTGTGGTTGTTGGCCCTTACGTAGCCAATGTCTTTGACCCTCGAGGCTGGGGTGGTGCTCAAGAGAACAGAATCACCCTCGAGATCATGCGCGTTGTTCTTGCCACCGGCTTATTCGCCGTAGGCGTAGAATTACCGCGTGCTTACATGAAACACCATGCCAAAAGTCTCCTCGCCATGGTTGTACCCACAATGGCTTTTGGCTGGATTATCGTTGCTGGTGTGCCACTCACCCTCACATCATTTTACTCCCCGACATCTTCTCCTGTCATATAGCGGTCTTGCGTACACTCTTCCCTATTTTGGATCAAGTCTCGGCCCTTTGCATTGCCGCTTGCCTCACTCCAACTGATCCGGTCACTTGTGCTGCCATCACCCGTTCGTTTCTTCTGCTCCACACCTCATCCTTGCGTTCACCTGGTCACCTGTTTAGGTGGGCGATTTGCTACCAGGCACGTTCCTGTTAACATTCGTCACATTCTTTCGGCCGAATCTGCGGCGAACGATGGCCTGGCATACCCCTTTCTCAGTCTTGCAATCTACCTCACTGTCGAAACTTCAGCCCGCGTGGCCATTGGGAAATGGTTCCTTGTTGGATGGTTGTGTGAGTTGCTTCATGTTGGAGGTTTACTTCAACTCCCTGATTTGATTGCATCACGCAGATCAAGTTATTCTGGGCACCATTCTCGGGGCCGTTCTGGGTTGGGTACCATTCACCACTCAACAGTGCTTTGACTTACTTTTTCATAGGGTTACTCTTCTCGAAGTTGATGAAACTGAGTCATCACAAAGGCTTCATCGATCGCGAGTCATTCATTGCACAGTACTTGGCGCTTTCTATATTCACAATCGGTGTGGCCAGTTCCATCGATGTAGATGATCTCTTGGCATCCTTCGCAGCAGGTTAGTTGTGTGGTTCTGTGACATGTCAA
>JBBPLK010000052.1:26966-47834 GCA_038089735.1 Exsudoporus frostii
GAAAAGGCAGCAGTGCGAGACTGCACGCCTCTTCCCAAGGTGAAGAATGGGATGGAGAGTCCATCTGTGATAAAGTATGATGGTTTAATTGCCGTAGAAAGAACAAAAAGAACACGTACGGACGATGATGGAACCAAGTACCATGAATGATACCAGGGGTGGAATCATTGCAGCAAGCAATTGCGCTTGGTTCTCAGGAGGATTTGCGGGTGCTGGCAAGCGCGAGACAGCCAAAACAGAAACAAAGAGCGCGCTGACACCCATCTATACACGAAAGGAACATGGATCATCGTCATACTTGAGAACAAAGGCGGGATACGCACAGGACCTTTGGAAGAAGCGTGAGTACTGAATCACGGTACACTATATTGCCAGTGTGTTGGCATACCAAAATGTCCACAAAATAGTGCTTCCTTCCAAGATGTGACCTCGGGAATCCACCAGTAAAGCAGAAGCAGAGGCGGAATGCGTCGAAGGACAAGGATTGCAATCATCGATACGACCAATCGCCATGGAGTGATACCCAGCTCTGGTGAATTGTACGATTCAAAAGGAAGCCAGGCGCCAATGTAAATGAAGCAGGCGCAGTTCAAAGCAAAATCAATCACGGATGAAAATGAATCGTCTGCCGTCTGAACATTGAAGTTGCCGTCCCACGAGATTGCACAACCTATCGAGGGTGAGACTTGACATTTCATAGAACGACAGAAGCCCACTAACCTGCTGCAAATGACGCCAAAAGATCATCGACACCGATGCAACTGGCCACACCCACCGTGAATATAGAAAGTGCCAAGTACTGTGCGATGAACGACTCGCGATCGATGAAGCTTTTGCGATGAGTTAATTTCATCGATTTAGAGAAGAGTGACCCTGGAAAAATTAAGCCAAAAGCATGCTTGAGTAGTGAATGGTAGTTGACCCAGAACGGCTCCAAGAATGGTGCCAAGAATAACTTGATCTGCGTCGTACATCCAAATCAGGGACTTGAGGTGAACTTCCAACATGAAGCAACTCACACAAGCAACCAACAAGCAACCATTTCTCAATGGCCTCGCGGGTTGAGGTTTCGACAGTAATGTATATTGCAATACTGAGAAAGGGATATGCCAGGCCATCGTTCGACGCAGATTCTGCCGAAAGAATGTGACGAATATCCTCACGAACGTTCTCGGTAGCAAATTTCCCACCTAGACAGAAGATTAGGTAAATGCTAGGATGAGGTATGGGGAACAGGAGAGACGAACGGGTGATGACAGCACAAGTGACTGGATCAGTTGGAGTGAGGCAAGCGGCAATGCAAAGGGCTGAGACTTGATCCAAAACAGGGAAGATCGTATGCAAGATCGCTATATGACAGGAGAAGATGTTGGCAGACTGAAATGATGTGAGGTTGAGGGACATACCATAAACGATGATCCAGCCAAAGGCCATGGTAGGTACAATCATGACGAGGAGACCTTTAGCATGGTGTTTCATGTAAGCACGCGGTAATTCTACGCCAACGCCGAATAAACCGATGGCAAGAATAACGCGCAAGACCTCGAGGGTGATCCTGTTCTCTTGGGCGCCCCAGCCTCGAGGATCAAAGACATTGGCTACGTAAGGGCCAACAACTACGCCGAACCCAGTGCCCAGGACGACTTCGTTGATGTACAGCTAAGGATGACTAAATTTGGATAAATGAGACTACAGGGATAACAGGAACAATACCGTTTCCTTTACTAGGAGGGACACAATAGAAAACTAAATAATGCACGGTGAGCCTGAGTGATGTACTGGGGTTGCGGCACGGACGGAGGGAGAGAATTGCAAATGCAGACTTACCAGGGCAACGAAGCCACCGAGACATATATACCCTAAACTCGGCGCAGACACCTATGAATCTCAGTGGATTTGTTTGTCGAATGGATGGACAAATGAAAGACTGACTTGTAAGACAGCTATGGTCATTGAGGACGAAAATCGAGCTGATTATGATTCGACGCTATTAGGACGATAGCTTGGGGAGTGGCTCGATGGAGGATGCAGAGGATGAGACACATTGACCAGGGTTTTGACCCTCTCGGCCCGTGCACCACACCATCATTGCATACGCCCCTGGGAACGTCATCCTAGCGAAGTATGACTGATAGCAGGAGCAGTACATAATGCAGAGCGTACCTTCTCTGGAAAGTCCGTCAGGGTTTGGAAGCGTGTAAACGACGAATCAGAGTAACCCCATCTAGAAACCGCAACGAGACTAGCGCACGATAAAGCAGGGGGTGTAAATTACCGCAGCTCAATAGCGCCTGCAACTCACGGAAATTTACCTACGTGGTTTAGGGGTATGCACTCCATTTCGGAACGAGGTTGGCGCATCCAAAAGCAGAGCCTTTCGGAGTTTAAATCTGGGAAGCTCTTGGGATGAGATTCAAACATTAATGTTCCACTCACTGGAGTGTGATGGAAGTTTATTCACGAAAAACTTTTTGATGAGAGTTGCAACGAACCACAGCACCCTCTCATGACACGTACATCCGAGGAGGCATATGTTACGAGGAGGTGAGGGAGGTTGTGAGGTAGTCCGACTGTATCGGGGTTGGCGGATGGCACCGGCGGAGCTGTCATATTTGCACCACAAACACATCCATGTATGTGCCATGATCATCCCCTACATGGATTCCGAAATTAAGTCCAAGCTCCACAAATTTTCTCACTATCTGACACATTTCCCTAACTCTGAATCTTATCGAGATATAAGTAGATTCGACTACTTTGCCTTAGAGGATACATAGGGCTCGAAGGGGCTGTCAACTGTCAGCTAGAAGTCCACCAAAGAGATGAGGAAAGGGACCCAGGACTGTTGCTTGTGGTAAATGTCCTCTACCTTACACAGCTTCCAGACTCATTTGGGTTGATGACCTCATTCTCTCCGCACAATAGGCGGCGTGCATTGCGGTTGCGCATTGGCCAATTGAATGGAACAAGCTGCCTGCAGGAAGCAGCCATTTCTAGATACGACTTAGGAGCACATCAATTACATAAGCCTGAGCCCTTTACTATCAGCCTGATGCTCCAATGACCACAGCTGTCTTGTAAGTCGGTTTGTCATTTCTCCCCCCAATCGCCTAAGAAATCTGCTGAGAATCATAGGTGTCTACGCCAAGTTTGGTATATATATGTCTCGGTGGCTTCGTTGTCCTGGTAAGTCTCTCCATTTGCCATTCTTCCCCTCCCCCATTCCGCAAGCCCAGCACAACACTTAAGCTCATCATGCATCATTTAGTTTTCTATTGTACTCCTCCTAGTAAAGGAAACGGTTTGTTTCTGTCATCCCTGTAGTCTTATTTATCCAAATTTAATCGTCCTTAGCTGTATATCAACCAAGTCGTCCTGGGCACTGTGTTCAGCGTAGTTGTTGGCCCCTACGTGACCAATGTCTTTGATCCCCGAGGCTGGGCTGGCACTCAACGTTTATTCGGCGTGGGCGTAGAATTACCGTGTGCTTACATGAAACACCACTCATCATGATTGTACCCACCATGGCTTTCAGCTGGGTTGTCATCTCTGGTACGCCTCTCAGCCTCACACTATTTTACTCCCCGACATCTTCTCCTGTCATTTAGCGGTCTTGCATACACTCTTCCCTGTTTTGGATCAAGTCTCAGCCCTTTGCATTGCCGCTTGCCTCACTCCAACTGATCCAGTCACTTGTGCTGCCATCACCCGTTCGTCTCTCCTGCTCCACACCTCATCCTTGCGTTCACCTGATCACCTGTTTTGGCGGGAAATTTGCTACCTAGCACATTCCTGTCGACATTCGTTACATTCTTTCGGCAGAGCTTGCGGCGAACGATAGTGTGGCATTCCCTTTCTCAGTATTGCAATCTACCTCACTGTCGAAGGTTCAACCCGCGTGGCCATTGGGAAATGGTTCCTTGTTGGCTGGTTGTGTGAGTTACTCATGTTGGAGGTTTGCTTCAACTCCCTGATTTGATTGCATCACGCAGATCGAGTTATCCTGGACATCATTCACTACTCGACAGTGCTTTTGGCTTGCTTATTTACAAGGTTACTCTTCTCTAAGTTAGGATGTGTAATCACATGCCAGACGGCAGACGATTCATTTCCATCCGTAATTAACTATATTCAAACCGTAGCTGCTTCATTTACATTGGCGCCTGGCTTCCGTTTGAATTGTATAAGCCAGAACTGGGTATTACGCCATGGCGATGGGTCATACTGATGATTGCATCCTTGTTCTTCGACGCATTCCGCCTCTGCTTCTGCTTTATAGGTGGGTACCCGAGGACACGTTTTGGAAGGAAGCGCTATTTCGCGGACATTTTGAGATGCCAATGCAATATGGTGTAGCATGAATCAGTAGTCATGGTTCTTCCACAGGCCCTGTACGTGCTTTTATTCTCAGGTATGACGATGATCCTATGTTCCGTCATGTATAGAGGGGTGTCAGCGCGGTTTTCGCTACCGCCTTGGTTCGTACGCTTTCCAGCACCCGTAAATCCCTCGGGCGAACCAGGGACAGTTGCTTGTTGCAATGATCTAGTCGGTATCATTCATAGTACTTGGCTCCATCATCGTCCGTACGTGTTCCTTTTGTCCTTTGTATGGCAATCGGAGCGTTATACTTCATCACAGACGGACTCTCCATTCCGTCCTTCAGCTTCGGAAGAGGCATGCAGTCTCCCACTGCTACCTTTACCCATACGCAGACACAAGAACTGGGGAAACTCTTCCTGACTGGGTATTCTACGCTCGCCTTCCAGAAAACGGAACAGGTGCTCCTACTGCTACAGGCACCGGTATTGATGTTGAACATGGAATGCCGACCAACAAAGAAGCCGACCCTGGAACTGTAGTGGTACCAAACCACATGGTCAACGCTCCGCCTCTACCAGCAGAAATTGCGATTTCTATTGTTACGGCGGAAGAGGAAGTAGCAGTCATCAGAAACCACCATATCCTGGCAGTGGGTGTGGAGATGAACCCACAAAAGTCCCTTTCGCAGTTTGATACCCCTGCTGATGATCCGCTGAATGACTTCCTTTGGGGGTTTGTGGGGCTTCTTCTGGGACGTCGAAGAACAGAATCCTGACGGCACTGAACCGGACGAAAGGACTGCAGCCCATGGCCAAGCTGGTAACAGTCCCTTCTGTTCAATAACATTCACCGCATGACCGCATCAGACTCGGATTTCATGATTGCGACTATATAAGCACGAGACATCGTAAGCTGCTGGATGCTTTCTGACTAGCTCGTATCATTGATTCACTATGTACTTTAATTAATCCCGCGTTGTTCCCTCACCTCTAGAATATACCGTGTCATCTTCTCATATTACAATGTCCGCTGTGATGTGCCGAAGAAGCAAAAGGGAATAAACAATAAGCAGGGTATATAAAGTGGAGAAAATCGAATGAAAGACAAGAAGCACGTTTGGGAAACGTACGACATACAAGTAATATACGAGAGCATAGTGATTGTGCGCGAAAAAAGGATGGAGAGTATATGGAGAAAATGAAAGTGAATGGCAGCATGTGCCCCAGAATCATTCAAACGGATTCGTACGGCCAGCCTGTGTTGCGACGGAGATATACATATGTACGTCAGGAGATGGCGTTCCAAGAAGATGTTGTGGCAAACCTGCGTACCTGATTATCACCTCCTCGATCGGGACCCTCGCCACATCCACACAACCAGTCATGCCACCACCGGACCTCATGTCTCTCTTCTGGATCTTCGCGTCGGGGGGGCCGAAGGACCGGCTGTGATGTTGGTTGGAGTGGCCTCGCGTGTAGCATGTCCTCAGGTGGGGGAGGCAAGTCGAGTGGGCGGGGTGGTGGAACAAACGGAACCCCACTCCTCGAGGACCGCTTGCGAGCGTGGGTCTTGCTCTCAGCACCAACCAGATCTGCCTGCAGGGCTTGGTGCGCGCGTGCGTCTGCAAATGGGGAGGGTGACGACGGGGTGGAAGGCGGTAACGTTGGAGTCGGCGTTTCGGGGGTGAACCTTATGGGCGTGTGTGGGGGCGTGCGCTCGGAGGGGTGTACAAACGGGTCTTCGAACGTACCCGAGCTTGACGCCTTTCTCGTCTCCGTACCCGTGCCCGCGTCAAAGCTCGTGCTGCGGTCGAGTGCAGAGGGACTGGGCGAGTACACTGCGATGTCCCAAGACGAATCTCGGGGACGATCGATGTCATCGAGGGGGACTGCGTACCCCTCCCGCGCGACGTCGACGGTTTCGTATGATTTGAAGGCGCCGGTGCCGCTTGGGCCTACGGAGGCCCCGACCGAGGCGGTCCGGCCCGAGAGAACAAGGCTGGCGGTACGGGTGACGCTGGTAAGCAGGGAAGGGCCGGAATTGTTCCGTGCGGAATCCCGGACTGATTTCCGGCGTTGTCGTTCGGCAAGTTCCCAGCGTTTGAGAGTCTGTTCGTCACCGAAAGAAAAGATCGTCAGTGTGTGCTCGTGGAATGTGGACGGCGACACGGAAGTTGATGTATACGCGAACGCCGTCGACAGTAAAAAGGGGAGATGGAGGAGCAGGCGCAGGAGCCTGCCTACGAGGAATTGGGGGTCGTGAAACGTACCTCTTCGACTCTTCGCGTTTCGGCTGCTCCGTCGGTCATGGGAGGGTATGCTTCGTGCGTGCTCACGCGGTGTTGGACGTCGTCGTCGTCTTCCTCTTCATCCTCCTCTAGTGCTTGCTTTTCCTTTCCTTTGGTATGATTGCCCGGGGATCCAGGCGAGGAGGTCCGTCGTGAACCTTGCAAGTCGAATTCCTCGCGACGGACGCTCCAAGGACGTGGGTAACTGAAAACTTCCTCTAGCAATGACGGGGAGGGCGGGAGGGAGGGCAATATTGCAACTTCGGGGCGCGGTGAGAGCGATGTGGACATTGTCCTCGCTGTCGTCGTCATCAACGTTGTCCCGCTCGCTGAGTGCCAGTAAGAACCGAGTGAGGTCGGGATTCGGCTCCCCAGAACCCAGTTAATTAGACGCTCGTTAAACGTTGCTTTACAACCGCAGCTTCCCAGCCTACGTTACTTTTTTCCACTCGTCCTGTGTTTATTACCAGGCGTGTATCAATAGGTTGTATTGATAGGCTTATCGATGGGCATCTTATAGTCGGCGTCCGCAATGAGGAAAAAAATAACGATCGTCCATGCAAGACCTTCGGTGCCACGGTGCTCGCCCGCTCATCTAGTTGCAATCCCCTCGTCGGAGACGTATCTGTCCTTAGCTATGTAATGACGCAACCCCGACGACTTGGTCACTGCATGTGCAAGCATCGGGCGCGACGAATCCTCGGAGCCAGCGTGGCTGTGCATCGTGCTCCGCGCGCTGTTCCCAGCAGTGAGGGACGAACTCAACATGTGCGCCATCTCCTGCATCCGGTGGATATTCTGGCAGAAAGCATGCTGCAATGGCGGCGATCGTTGAGTTTGTGGGGTGGTTGGAAGCGACATGCACTGCCTGTTCATGCCAGTACTGCAGACGCTTCTCACATTCTGAATCCACGTCGCGTTGATGCCGATAAATGCAGGACAATGCGTGCTAAACATCCCTGTTGTCGCATGAGCCCGTCGCCCGCGTCTCGGAAGGATCGTACGTACCTCCAAAAGACGTTGATGCCCGCTAAGACGTAGACCCAAACACCAAATTCGTTCGGAAGGTCGGAACTTTGGACACACACACCGCCATATTGCAATTGAACGACGCGCATCTTTTAATCGGACGACAGGCACTCTTTGTCCGCACTACATGATTCGCCCAAACGTTTGCTCTGCATGCAGACTAATTGATGGGACGATCCGACGTGGCAGCTTCTCCTGTTCCCCGATGATCAGTAACTCAACCACACCAAGAGGATCGAGATATTACCGTGGTATAATATCGATGAACTCACTAGCACTGGCATAGACAATGTACACCGTGTTCTCTACTTGGCAGGATTCACAGACGGTGACATTTGCCCACCTACTTGGCGAGATGAGAAGGTACATTGGAATGGAAATTCGCCAAAGGACGGACAGAATCATTCACGTCAACGCCATAACGAGTATCGGCCTCGGAGCTCGCGCAAGTTTGGTGGAGGCTCGCACTGATCTGGAAGGGTGGTAAGTGGGACGAACACGCGAAACAACGTGAGTTGGAACGCGCACCATCACGGTCCAGCTGACATCGACCGAACTGAGGGGTTGACACGCGCCGGTTTCGTCGGGACAAGACTGGCCAATTGGACACCTGGGAGGAAACTGGGTGTAACCAAAAGGATACTGATCCGCACCTTCTACAGCCGTTGGACTCGCAGATTCAGATGCCTTGGTATTAGCAGTAATTTCTGGGCATCGCAATCGCTGTACAACTGGTACGTGCCGACATCGAGACGGCTGTGAGCAGTTCTGACCACGGCCAGCACTGACGGGGACGCCCTTGGCCTCGTTACATAAGTAATACTCGCGTCCATTTTTGTACAATTAACCCCTGTACTACCTGCCACACCCAGGACAGCAATGCACCACATCGTGGACAAACACGTCGCATTCCGCACAGAAATCGTGTCTGCAATCTGGACATCGATATCGACCCAGAGGGCTGATGCCCTCCGAGGTAGGCCCAGTAGACGGCGTCGCTGGAAATGCACGCCCGCATGCATGGCACGAGCCCGCTCGCTCTCCGACTTCCTCCACCGACGTCCTGCAAACCTTTGTTCAACAAAGCAATTGACATCGAAACAAGACCATCGCTTACACAGTTCGATAGGGCCTGACGGGAAACAAGTGATGATAACTCCGCGCAAGATGTGGAGAGCTCACGATCATCAGGCCGCAAATGTCACAATCAGTGGGCACGTCGCACACTTTGGCCATGCACCGTGGACAGAGAAAGCCCTCGCTCTTCATCTCCGAGTGGCATGCACAAAGGCTCGGTGGTGACGAGTCGGGGAGGCGTGTCGGAAAGCCCATCATCATCAGGTCTGCGGCAGGGTTCGCACCCCCTCCAACAACGCGGGCTACGGCCCGCTGAGCTGGCGGGGGTACAAGCTCGAACAGGAGGTCTTTAAAGTGCCCCTCGTTCATTGCCACACCAAACTGGCCTGTCCATTCCATGAGAAATGCAAAATACTGGTTCATCGCATCGACCTACCGCCTGTTTTATCACATATGTCTCTACATATCTTCATCTCAGCCGCCAATGCGACCACAGATATTCGAATTTTGTTTCTCACACAAGCGTCGAGCGTGTCATGAATATTTCCCGGGTCACAAGTCGTCAGCGAGCCAAAGATGATGAGAATTTCACGCGATGAGTGAGTAGGGAGATGACTGCAGCTCTTAAAATCCAAAAAGAAGCAATAGCGAATCATGCTCACCTCATACTGCTCCGTGCCATTTCAATAGCATTCTGCAAGCTCGGCTCGCCAGCAGGTTCAAGTTTCGTACGATCACTGAGTGACTTGAGCACATCCTGCGGATTACCTGCAAATGTGTGAACGGAAACGCCGTAAAGTCGGGACACGATCCTACCAGACATTTCACCGATACGTTCCCCAATGCCACCGCGCATACCAACGAGGCCGATCTGACCGAGGGGATTCTGGTCAAACCATTCTATGACAAACTCGCGCGCGTACTGCAAGGACAGGTCGAACCGAGTTGGACGCATGTCACGGTCCATCATCGCCGTTGACAGATCGAGCAGAAGGATGAGATGTCGAATGATGGTGCGTCGAATGGCCGCAGCTGGCGCGAGCAGTCTAACAATCGCGGTGAGGAACGCAAATCGGGTACAGAGAGAGGTAGTGTGCGTGCCTTCGCCGTCTACCCCTCGCCATCAGGTCCTCGACCGCCCCCTGCAAGCTACCAGTTTCATCCTCTTGCACGGTGTCCCATGAGCGCGTGTAGGATGCCTCCCATGTATATGCTTGCTGGACGGACAGCTCAGACTGGAGAAGCTGGAGGCAGAGAGAAAAGACACGTACATCCTTTGCTTTCCCCTTTCCCTTGTCCTTCTTGTGCTTGTCCGTGGCCTTGCTTTTCCCTTTGCCTCGAGCACGAACTTCATCATCCCCTAGCAATGATATGTCGGAATCCGAGTCCACATCCATGTAATTTGGATCCGTTCGCCTTGGTGGTGCCATCGGAGGCTTTTTGCGTCGACCTGCAAAAGGGTGAGGGAGTAGTCGAATTAAGTGTGTAATGTAACGACCAGTCTGTACTGTTGGCGGTGAACGTTGTAAACTACTGAAGTTGGTCAAGGACCGCTACATTTAGCAAGTTTGCCAATGCTCTACAAACACTAATCATACAGGCGACGTAACATACTTGTTCTATATATCACTCATCCTAGGGGGACTACCAGTGTCTTTGACGTGCCCTGTGTCGATAACATCGCCCCAGACGTTCTCTATCCACCCCAGACAATTATCCACCTGTTCAAATACCTCCGCGGTAGCTCGGCTCAACACAGGATCCTCGAATCCCTTCACGTCTATGGCAAACAGAGATGGGCTGTGGGGCGGTATTCGCGATTCCTCCATATCCTCCAGATTAAGCATAAGCCTCGGTCGCTTCCCAACCCGTTCCCCAACCCTCCCTGTCCGTAGAGTCGTGGGCGCAACGCCGTCGCCTACATCCTTAGCAGCGTCCCCCTGGCGGCGTTTCACGAGCACATTGGAGAGCTCTGTCAGTAGACGACGCTGTAACAGCTTGTACACTGGATCCTCGGGTCGAAGTGTCCGATCGACGGCTGCATGCAACGTTACTTCGTCCTCTTTGGACAGTGGGCTGGTAGAATGCGTCGCAGTGGCTTGTTCCCGCGCGCGGATGACTTCGTCAGCGAGGTTAATGAGCTTGGTATCGCTCGCATCTGGTTCTCCGGCGATCTCGGCGCGGAGAAGTGTCCAGACGCGAGACATGAATGAATCAGGATCAGGGGGGTTGGAACTGGCGTTGGAAGAGTAATTAGGTGCAGGGAGACGCGTAAGGATACGCAAGGAGGCAGCGATGACGAGTGCCTGTAGATAATTCTGTATCTTCAAGAGCGTCGGAGCTGAGAGGAAAAACACGGGAGGAAGTATGTTGACATTCAGCGTGGAAGACTCTGTTGTTTCATTGCTGTCATGACCAGAGGTTGCGGTCGGAGAAAGTTGGATGGTTCTCGATGGAAGGGGGCATGAGGCAGGTGAAGACGAACCCAGAGCCTGGACAATACGAACGATCCACAGGAAACGCGGCTCCACGGAAATGGAGCTCAAAGAGGCAGGGGACTGTAGGTTGTCCAGCCACGACGTCCACCTTTGCATCATGTTATCTCGACGCCAAATGTCAATCACGATCTCTCGCTCTGTTGTCTTGGCCTGCTTCGCGACAACCGACCTGAGCTGCTGTTCTGTCATGGTTCCCAGGATGAACTGGGAAAGATCATCTTTCATGATCTCGGAGAGCCTTAGGATGTTTCTGACGGTCTCAGATACTAGTGTGGCCAGTGCGACGAGGCGGGGAGATCGAACAGGGGGGCCATCGAGCGGTCGTTGGAGGGCCTCGATTTCGGGGTCACGAACTGGGGCGCAACGTTCCCGGAGACTAGCCAAGACCTCGCGGAGATGCATGAGGGCAGAGTCCAAGGGTGAAGACGTGGGGGAGAGGGGACTTGACAATGTCACTAACACGGGATGCTTGGATGGAAAGAGAGGTGACAGCGCAACGTGGAGGTCTCCATAGAGCAGCTTGATGCGAGAAAGCTGAGCAGAGGGCTCTGGATTGGAGAGGGTGTCCACGGCCTGCATGAACCTCAGCCGTGTGTGCATGGTGGGAACGGTGACGTTCGCACCTTGTCCCAGAAAGCCTTGTGTACGAGGTCCTCGACCTTGCTGTGTAGCGTTAGCTTTGTATCCCCGTCAGCGGTGATGTGGGAGCGGGACATGACAGACAGGAGGGACTTTCCCGGAGGAAGCACCTGAGCTGGGTCTGTGGCAAGGATATGGAGAAAGTAAGCATTGTTCAGGATGTCGACGAGCTCGACAGGGAGAACAAGATGATCCTGGTTGGATACGAGGTTGGATGGTATGTTCTGCGTAGGAGGTACGACAATGGAGATTTTTTCCCCCAACAGAGGTCTCTGGTGCGGTTCGGCGGGTTGCTGTGCAGACTTGCTGAAAGGAGATGTGAGCAGGATGCGGAGGGCATCGAGGAGCTCATCGTTCTCGGTGGAGCGTTGCCAGAGCCCGTGATCTTGGAGACGCTGAAAGTCACGGTAGAGAGCATCCCAGGAGACCGTCTGTGGACCGTCTGGATGTCGCTGAATATCTCTGAGCAGCGAAATGGTGTCTCTGAGGAGGGCGTTGTCCGGTGCAGCGTCGGCGTGGGCTCTGAGTTGATCGAGGATGCGCTCCATGAAGCCAAGCAACGATCATCACAGCTTAGGAGTCTTTCTTTTCTGGCCACCACAGCCCCCGTCAATGGACCCCTCCCCGACCTCGACGAGTCTGGCACAGTCAGCGACAGAGACCTCAACGCCAACGGACAGCGCCTCTGCACACCATGCCAGCCCTGTCGTCGCCTTCATCATCGGCCTCGCCATAATTCTTCTCGCATCCGTGCTCAATGCAGCCGGTCTGAATCTCACGAAACTGGATCATGTGAGTCTCTGAGCCTTCGCATCGTCCCGCCTTCTCAACGCTCCTCCCTAGGTCCGCACGAATGCCATCCCAAAGTCTGCTCGTCGACGAGACTGGCTACGGCCATTGTGGCTCTTGGGAATGACCCTTTACATCCTGTCACAGCTCCTAGGGAGTACCCTCGCCTTGGATTACATGCGGGCGGGTAAGCCATTTGCCCCTCATTACACATTGGTCGCTCATGCATCCTCATCCAGAATACGTCGCCCCTCTTGGTTCCACATCTCTCATCTTTAATTTCCTTTTTGCTAGATTTTTGGTTGGAACACCAGTTACCCGAACAGATATTTATGTCGGTCATCACTTTGTCCGCCCTCGTCGTCTATCTGAACATCTCCTAGGGCACAATAATCGTAGTTGTCGGTGTCATTGGCATAGTCGCGTTCGGCGGCATCAACAGTGGTCTTTCTTCGGAGACCAATGTCGACCATCTCACGGCCCTCTGGAGGAGGGGTGGATGGCTCGCCTTCTTCTTTGCCATGTCCATTGCTTTGCTCATGGTCCTCAAGTTCACCTACTCACTCGACGGAGTCCTCGCTTCCCGTTCTGACGTCACTTCGGAGCCATTTACAGGCATGAGTGTGCGCAGACCACCCTCGCCTAGTACCACCTTCCTCGGAAAAGCTAAGAACACCTATACCTCCTTCTCCCTTTGGATCAAGGAGAAACTCGAGATTTGGACAGCACCCAAGGATGACAGGCAAATTGCTTGGATCCTTGGAATTGGCTGGGCATGTTGTGGTGGCGGCCTCGCAGGTGGATGTCTTGTATTTGCAAAGGCCACGTACGTACCCATCATTCAAGTTACCGTCGGTCGTTCTTAATCCTTGTAGCGTCAAATTGCTCACCGGAAGTTTATCGCATGAAAATCCGGGGAATCAGTTTGGGCATGTTGCACCCATCTTCACAATCATCCTCTTGACCATCACTGCGGTCTTTCAGATCATATGTCTGAACCGTGGACTGAAAGTGTATGATTCCACGCTCGTTGCACCTGTATTCTATGGTGTCTACACTGCTGCGGGGTATGTCGCTCTATTTGCCATGCACTCTGTGCTTACTCGTTACATGTAGTTTTTTGGACTCGCTCGTTTTTAATAACGAGGTCGGCGCCTACAAACCCTGGATTCTCTTCCTCGTTTTCGCTTCTATCGTGATCCTTATATCCGGTGTCGTCCTTCTTACACACAAGAAGCCCGAGCGGTCCCAGCGGAATATCGCGCTGTCGCGAACACCGGGTGCACGGTCTACCAGGAAAGGCGACAAAGACGGGAATGATGCAGACGAGGCACAGGCTCTAAGAGTGCCAGAAGAGGGGGAATCAACGGCCCAGGAGCTCTGGCAGATTGGAGACATGAGTGATGACGAGGATGGGGTCCCCACTAACACCAATGGGAAACCTGCCTCGAACGGAGCTGCAGATAAAGGTGTGGAGGTGGGTGAGGAAGGGCGTAGATTGATTCAGGACGAGGAGGAGAGGACTCGGCACCGACGATCGACGTCTTCGGATGCGACCCTTGCTCGCAACGATGGCCATGAGCAGGACGTTTATCATGATGACGAGTTTGGGGAGTGGAATGAGGGCGACAAAGATTACCGTATTTAAGCGACATGTTAATCCAAGTACGTACTTAATAGTACCCGAAGATTTAAGACGCGTGTGGCTGACACTGCTCAGTGCTGTTGACCAGCGACCTTCACGCGGACGACCTTCACAACACAACTCGCGAGCCATGGCCGACAAAAGCGATAGCCAAGAGAAGGACATTGACGAACTCGACGAGGATTTCGGCTCGGACGACGAGAATGCTGATCCCAACGTATTTCGCATAGCCAACGCGCTGACACCACCATCCGCCATGAGCTACAGCGCAAAAGAACTCCATTGTGAGCCGACTGATATTCTCGACTGGCTCTGCCCTAACATGCCATAGCCTTCATACACGAGGGGTATATCGACCTCAATCCCAGCTACCAACGAGGTGCGTTTCACCTGCTGCCGCCACAACGACGTTCATCATTACAAGGCGCGTTCGTAGACGTGGTTTGGCCAGAGAGCAAGCAGATTGGACTCGTCGACTCTATTTTCCGCAATTTTTACGTACCCCCGGTCATCTTTGCAGTTCAAAAAGACGACGAGGGGGAGACAGTGAGGGTGTGTGTCGATGGTAAGCAGAGGCTGACATCAATACAAAAATTTCTCGATGGTTTGGTGAGCAACCATGTCTGCATTTCCCCCCCTCCTGTTGATCGGTGTACCGCCAGATACCTCGTGAGTGTCACCCTGCAGGTTTCAACTTGTCATGCTGAGGGAACTTTCGTCAAGATCGTGATTCGCGTACCAAGAAGAGCTTCTGGTTCGTCACATCCGATGCACAAAAGACAACACGCCTGGAAATCCCTGATCAGTGGAAACGACGGTTTGCGGAAACGAGGATAACATGCGGTCAGTTTCCTTGCCGAACGAGCGTGCCCCATCATTCACATTCCGCCACCAGTCGAGTATCACGATCTCCCGCCGGGCACAGAGAGAGAAATTTTCCAACGGGTACAACTCGGGATGACCTTGACGGCTGCAGGTGCGTATACATCCAAGTATCCAAGGATGATATCTAATGCCATGTAGAAAAATTGCAAGCAATTGCCTCACCTTGGGCAGACTGGGTAAGCGATCTCGAATTGCGACACGTCAACTGCGACGGAGGTCTCGCTGAAGTTCTCGAGTGGGATACTCGACGTGGCCGCGACTTTCAATGCATCGCACAAATGGTATATTGTTGCGATCTGTTACCGGACCACGCCCTGCCATCGGCCCAGAAACTCGAAAAATGGATGTCGCGTGTGGATAAACCGAACCAAGTGTTCAAGAACAATATAGGCGACGCGTTAAACGAATTTGGATACCTCGCCATGACAGCTGGGCTCAACATGGGCTTTGAGCAGGTCGACAAGCGCGTCGCACCTGTTGAATTTGTATTTATTGGTACGGTCATGCCCGATCCATGACGCCGGATGTCTTTTCATGCTTACCGTCTTAGGGACGCTGCTATTTATCCTTCGGGACCATTCGCACCTCGAGCGGGCAAATGCCATCCTGCACATGCGTCTACGAATCCGAGAACAATTCCGCGACGTTCGAAATAATGGGAATGTTGGCAAAGCGCTCTGGAATTTCATCGACAGTCTCATGGGACCGTCAGGTCTCAGGATTCTCTCTACCAACAAAGGCTATTCTGTCGCCCCAACGCCGAGCTCTCAGCGAAAACGCAAAAAAGGGGCGGATGATGACGAGGACGAAGAGTATCATCCTTCACCAATCAGGACCTTGAGTCAGGGTGTGAAAACGCGAGGCAAGGGGCGAAGGAGGGAGGAGTAGTGGTAAGGGTTACGAGATGACCTATCAATTTGGGCTGCTCTTTGGGTTGGAATACCCCCTCTATTTGACTTTGGCTCAATGTAATATATTATAAGAAGCATAATTGCAGTGCTGGCTAGCATTCCAGTTTCCACCAAAGTGCAGAACTGGCCACTATGGAGTTTCTGGCTATCATAATTTACTTACTAGTCCCTGCTCCATCTGTGTGGACACCAATGCTTGTTTCGAGACATGTTCGAGGCTAGTACCGAACGTCAGGCAGCGCGGAACCATAATATTCAGCTCTCCGCTTCGGCAGACACTCGGCGAGTGACAGAGGTGACAGTCAGTGATGAAAGCCAACTTTGAGCCAGCTTTGCAGATGTAACTATAGTATATTTGTGAACTAAAATGGTGAAAGTGTTGATTATATAGCGGGTGTTATGATGTGCCATGCTGTCTGAAAGCATTAAACCCGGTACTTTCATCATTCATGCATCCGGGACGTGCTGAATATCGCGACCTAATTGTTGTAGCCCACCCTCGCAGTGTACCAAGTACCCTCCGGTGTCGTCATCGCACGCGCGTACTTGAGCAACAACTTGTCCCGCTCTTTCGAATTTAGGGCGATGTCAGATAGGAAAGGCTCAATTTCGTCGCTCTTCCATCTTGGGCGTGTCAGGAACAGCTCTGCAAAACGTGCGGCGGGATCTGTCGGGAGAGTGGAAGCCGGAAGGTAATTCAAAGTCGTCCCTGAGATGTCGCTGGGGTTTCGGAGGTAGTTGCCCTGGCATTGCATGAGTATTAGTTTACCCCGGGAAAGGAAGGTAGGAGAGAACATACCGAGAGCAGTTGTAGCGAGACGGCCGACTCGAACGCGTCGCCGACAGCGTTCTTCCATTTGGTCATGAATTCTGTCTCCAGTATAGACTCGTGCTTTTTTTTGCACAACGCGATGTCAGCTGCAGAGGAGGTAGGAGCGATGGGGAAGAAAAGGTACCTTGTAGTGTCTAAGAATTCCTAGCCCAATTTCTGCGACCACTCCATTGACATCCATCGTCCACGTATCCTCGTTTACTTGGCCGAACCAGGACATGACCTGGCTCGACACTTCCCGTGGTATTTCGTGCTCGTCAGCCAGCGCAGACACCAAGTCGTCCACTGGTGCAGCTTCGTGCGAAAGGCTCAGCGATATGAGGTAGTTGAGAAGGAGCTCCAGAATAGTGTTGAGATGCACGAGCGCTATCGGTCGAAGGTAGCCTGCGTTTGTCAAGGACATGTACTAGTGAGATGATGCCACAGTCGAAATACATGTGGACAGACCATCTAGGATGAGGATACGCCGTTCCTTGAGACCGAGTTTCAATTCAGAGTCGCTGGCTTGGATCTCTGCCCGCGCCTTCTCGTATTTGCATCTCGAAAGCGTCGCCTGAAAGAGCACCGTCAGTGGATGTAACACAGTGCGTTCTCGAGGTGACTGACGCGTCGATCTTCATCCCCTTCGTCATACTCCGTCCCTCGAAGGAGCACAGACAATTTGTGTAGCTTGGGAACAGACGGTACCAGCTCCAGCACCTCGTGAAGCTGGTCTCGGACGTGAACAGTCCCGTCTGGATCCGTCCTTGAAGGTGTCAAGACCAGCATTGTGTTAGAGAGCACCACCGAGCGTAGCGTATATGTTTTATCCGCTGTGCATACTACGGCGTCCTCGGTTGGGTGTCCTTTGATGGAGAGTCTGTGCTTGATGAAAACATTGGTGTGCTGGTGGTTGTATCACTTACATTGGTTGAGATGTTTTGGTCTCTACCGCTGAATCGATGAGCTGGTATAGTTCAGGCGGAAGTTCTATGAGGCGGAACGCGCCCGTATCTTGTTCAGTTGACGGAGAGAACCTGAGTTCGAGTTCGCTCATTGATCAATATGCGACACCGTGTCAGTCAAGGCGCGAGTCAGGACTTCAGTCCTGAACTACATGCCAATCTGAACGTTCGTTAAATACATTAAGTCCTGCTTCCACTGGTACAACGCCCATGATATATACGTGCAATACGACACGGACGCCCATGAATCATGACGAGCTATCTTGTACAGGATAGAACTTGACTCTGACCTCCGAAACCTCCCTCCTCGCGTCCCTGAGCAGCTGAGTAATTTCCCCCTCCAACTCAGATGTAGCCAGGACGGTCATCGTGTGAGGTACGTCAACAGTGAGGTCGACGTTTATCAACGATCCAGCTCGCTTCGCTCTCAACTCCTTGATCGCGAGTACGCGAGAACCCGTCGGGATGGCGGTGGCATCACCGTTCGCGGTGCCGCTACCAAGTAGAGGGTCTAGCGCATGCAAGAGTTTATCTTGCGCACTCGTCGATATCCCAGCATCAGTTAATTCAGCGAATGCCCCTCCAAGCAGCCCCACACCTTGCTGAAGGATAACAAATGATACGAGCAAGCCTTTGATTAAGCCTTACATGAGTGATCGAGTGGTCAATTATAGATCGTCAACGTACCTCCGAGTGGGTCGAGTGGCAGGGTGGGGAAGATGGATGACCCCAGGATGGCAAACAACGCGACGAAGCTCGAATACGCGTCGCTTCGGTGGTGAACAGCATTCGCGTACAACACGGGACTATGCTCTTCGTCGGCAACCTTTTTCGTGATGCGATACAGCCATTCCTTTAACAACACGCTGACGGCTGCAAACCATGCAGCGTTGGGATCAAGTATGTCTACATGTGTGTGTGCATGCCCGACGGATGGGACGTGGTGACCGAGAGAGGAAACGTGTTGTAAAATGTCGTGGAGTTGACCTGGAGGGAGGGTCGACGCGGTCCCTGACAGGGCCTCTATCAAAAGATGGTAAGAATGAAACCCTATCCCAAGTGCACCACCGATCAAAAGAATTGAGACTGTTGTCGTTCCAAGAGTTTCGAACTTGGCAAAGCCATATGGGTATCTTCCAGAAGGTGGTTTTCTAGATAGTTTCCAGCAGAACAAGGTGACGAAGTCGCCCAACAGGTCTTAAGGAATGGCGATGAGCATACGTGTCATGACACAAAGAACTACGTGACACACCACTAAGTGAGTGACCTGCATCAGCAAGCAGTGATACAGAATGCATATACCACCCTGCAACTCCTTTTGCACTGGTCAATACCACATTAACAAGAAGCCCAAGGAGGGTTATTCGACTGCCCCGGTCGCCTGCATCACGCGTGTTAAGCTAGAACATTACACCCAGCAAAGGAAACACACCTTTTCCTTCGAATATATGTACTATCTGTTCCGCGCCGCCAGCATGGTCGTGATCATCATGCGAATGTGAATGAAAGATAGAATGGGAATGCGGGGGGCGGTCGGGGTGACTATGGTTACAGCCGGTGATCTGTGCGGTATTATTTGTGTTCCTGGCATCGTCGCCTTTGGACGTGCTTGTTGAACTGGACCTTTGCTGCGACATGGATGGGGGAAACCCTGCTCTTGCGAGTGGAACCGAACGAGGTGCCAAGAAAGACCTGGAGTCATGTGGGCGTGACGTGTTTGAGACCAGTGCATAGCGGTACCTTTCTATCAGCAATAACCCACTCTGCGACCTCACTCTCGGGCTTGTGTACACGCGGCAGAGTATCTCCTTGCTCGGTGGGTCAGGGCGGGAAGTCGAGAAGTAAGAGAAGGAGGTTTGAGGATAAACAGTACGACTTGACCCAGCCGAGTTGGAAACCAGGGCGGTTCCTCGCGATGGACAGCGCCAAGGCCGTCTTAGAGCCAACTTCATGAATCCGATCCGTTGGCGAACAAGAAAGGCTGTTGCAGGTTTCGATGGCTATGGCACATCAACCATATGGCGTACGTTCAAGTTCGGGCCATTTCATTGGCGTCCGAGACCGTCCGCGTGAGTCACCGTGGCACTGTCTGATCAGGCTGTCGCCAGTCCTCACCCCACATCTTCAAAAGTGGAACAAGGATTGCTCGCCGAACTTCTGACATGCAGACTTTAGAGCTGGGACCAATCGTACCAGTCTCTTTCATCCCAGTGCAAGACTATCTCCCTTCAACCCCCGGGTCCGCCCATGGGAAGCTACCTTTACATCGTCAATACTCCGTTACGGTCCCTCGGTCACTCGGAAGACATGGAATGGTACAGATATATGAATACAAGTTCATATCATAGGATGACCTCTGAATCGAGACATTCTATCCGGTTAGGCGTCATAGATGCTTTCGAGCAATGCTTCTACCCTAGGCTGAAGTTCTGGGTCATCTCCTATCAAGGCCAACTTTGCAATGGTCGGCAGGTTGGCCTTTGGGACATTGTATGATGCAAGCGTGCGATGCAAGCCCAAACCACGCACGAGTCTGGTTGAATGGCCATCAGTCCTGGTTGGGCATGCTCGCTGGAAACGAAGGTAGGCGTACTCATCAATCTTGTTCCCCAGTTGTCTAATATCCCCCTCGATTATACCAGTGGTGGGTTCCCGCAGATAGAACAACGCCTCTGCTAATGCTGCCTTATCTTCAGGACCTGCGACATCGGCTTTAAGGATGACGACAGAAGCAAGTGTCAAACACTTTCAAAGCGCTTAATACCCTCAAGTCCTCGGATTAAGAACCTCCCTTCACTCACTGATGTAATCCCGTGTGGGATTCCGTAGGTCGCCCCCAGTTTGTGACCCAGAGAATGTGATAATCCAAGCGAACTGGGGAGGATTGTGTGAGGAACTGCGGCATGTCCTGGATATTCTTCTTACCCATACTTCTCGACCTTCAGCGGCCAAATGCTCATCCATGCAGCCATCAATAGTTTTTGTCTTGCTTCCAAATCACCAGGCTGT
>JBBPLK010000052.1:47933-79629 GCA_038089735.1 Exsudoporus frostii
GGATTGTGTGAGGAACTGCGGCATGTCCTGGATATTCTTCTTACCCATACTTCTCGACCTTCAGCGGCCAAATGCTCATCCATGCAGCCATCAATAGTTTTTGTCTTGCTTCCAAATCACCAGGCTGTGCCTTGCTCTTTGGGAGATACTTGAAGAGGTCTGATAGAGCGGCATAACGGAGAACCTTTAGGGGATATGGCAGTGGGGTGTAGAGACCCTCTACGATTCAACATGAGTCTCTAACGTGGAGCGGCATGTGGGTTGGACTACGGCATACCAACGGCATGATCTAACGCTCGAAGGCCCGTCGATAGCCTGTGAGTACCTCATGTTGAGCACGAGATGAAGAGACAGAGCCTCGAGGTGTACCATAGTTCCTCAGGGGTGACCAACGTCAACTCGGCATCGAGAATGATGCCAGCAGGGGCAATCATGGGCTCGGAAACGCCGACCTTGTTGCCTTCTTCGTCCGTGTATCCAGCACCGCCCTGATGGAATGAGAGAGGGTTTTGGTATGTTTATGACAAACTCACCCTGTACTCGGCCGCGCTCAGGGTGGTCGGAATGGCTATATGATTGAGAAACTCTCCACCATTCTGCTGATGAAGACGGTAAACGATGGCCTTTGCTGCATCGATGGGCGAGCCGCCTCCGATGGATATGATTATGTCGGCTTCCGCAGCTTGAAACGCCTGCAAGCCACGGATGATGCCTTGGACAGGAGCATGCTGCCCTATCTCGGAGAAAGTCCCAGCAAAGGCACCGTTATCTTTCAAGATTCCTTCGATGATTATGACCACATTCGTCTGGATAGATTGTACGTCAGCGCGGAGGAGGAGGAGAATAGAAATTCATGAAGCTAACCTTCTCCCGGAGAGACTTGCCTGTGACAACAAATGCCTTTCTGCCATCCAAGATAGAGAGTAATTTTGGGAGAGCTGTGTGCACACAGCCAGGGCCGTAGTATACGCCCTTCAACGTGTCATGATAGGCATATGATCCATGCAGATTGCTGTAGGTGTCGGCCATCTCGGGATTACTGAGTGCGAGTACTATGGCTCAATGAGTTGCGCGTCGAGGATTGGTCGATAGCTGCGATGTTAATAGAACGCGGATTGCGATTTGTCTGCGCCACGAATGCTATCTACGGGTGATCTGGTCTACCGATTTCACGAAAGGTGTGCAACGGGTAATGTCAAGTGGATATCATCTGGAAGACCCTGCTCCGCGAATCAACATGTGTGTCGACGAAGCCTATAGGACTCCGTCGGATCCCCTGCAGAGCCCGACTCGACTCGACATCTCTAGATTCCTGGAAGGGATCATCGTGATCCCCTCGGATGCGCAGGATCACTCGTACATAGCTCATCCGAAACAGCAGTTGGCAATTCCATCCCGGTCGGGATCATTGTTGAAAGATGGTGGTGATCGAATAGTCGGGGCTGGATGAAAACAAAGCGGGAACACCAGCCTTGCTTCGGCTGATGCGATCGAATGACCAGCTGGGTATACTCGCTTTCTGCTCAAACATGGTGTATGCATACACATCACGGAACAGTATGAGTGCCCTGGAAGAGACCACTCCTGAATCGACGTTACAGGTAAAGCAAGATCGATACTTCTGGGCCACACGGTCAACGATCCATCCCGTAACGATGCCACTGGGGCCCCATCGCATCACGGCTTGATGATTAGATATCACTTACCTACCACGAATCAGGCAATTCGGCGAAAAGATCAACATAGCATCCCGACTCGAGAGGAGGGCCGATGGACGATCACCTCAGGAACATTCGACGGTAAAGAGAGGGGCCGAGCATCACATCATGATGGTGCGCGCGCGAGCTTTTGAGCAGAACAAGTTGCCGCTACCACTTCCTCTTCGGGACAACTTCGCGGCAGAGCATGCCAGGACTCAGGACAGGGGTCAAGAGCATCACCACAAGAATTCGGCGTCCGAGATTCAACGCGGGGTAAACGCGAGGTGCCTTGGTAGCGTGGCACGTCTGAGTCAGATCTCCTCTTGGGCGAAGTGACCCATGAATGTGGTAGCAGAGCATTGATTCCACTCGTGAAACGCGAGTTATGGGGTTCTTCAGGCGGTCGTTCTATTGTCTGATGACCTCGGCGTTTTCTCATCTCCACTCAATCTCCTCTCGAGTCTGAAAACTCGGGAAATTCGGGCTGGGCCTGCATGCAAAGGGCACCACTGGCATGGGAACCCATGAGGTTCGTGGAGAATTGTCAACGCGTCACCTTCGTGGTTGCCAGTAAACAGTGGTTTGCGCGTCTCCAAGTCTCGTTGGCGAGCTACGGCAATTGCCCGACTTGTCCGCGTTAGCCATTTGTCAACTCAAGCAAACCAATGAACCTCCAACACTGCGTTCTGTTGGGGTCTTGGAAACCGTGTTTTCATAGGCACATCGTTAAAAAGTCATGGCAGGTGACATCCAGAGCCAAGCAGTTCGCAGCAGGACCCAAGCCGGAGCATGATTTACCGGCCTTCGATCCCACCCCCTCGTTTCGACTGACCAAGCCCCCCAATCCAAAATGGGAGCCTTGCCAGGGGGCTTCGCGCGACACGGAGCTCGACAAAGCCTGGACACACGACCTGCACGATGTGAAGACATGGAATCCGGTCCTGACGCCTCCTAGGTATGTGTGATCCATGCAGTCGCGGAACATGTGTGGAACGTTCCCGGACATGGAGAGTCACGTACGAATGCCGTCGGCGTTGATCCATCAAATTTAACTTAGTTTCTGTGCATGTCGAATTGACTTTACTTTCATACAGGCATGTATACTCATTGTTGACCAGCGCGGTCACTCCTCGGCCGATCGCACTGCTCTCGACAGTCTCCACCGAGGGGCGACCTAACCTGACATTGCTCAGGTGAGCCCACTGGGTTGTATCGTAGCTCATGTACTAAGCCCCGGGTACAGCTACTTTTCGCTGGTGGGCTATACTCTCCGTACTGATGTTACGTAGTCATCAATTTTGTGATTTGGCAAGGTTGCGCACAATCCTCCCCTCCTCAGCATTTCATTTTCGGTGACGTCGCAGAAGCCGGAAGAGACCCGAGCAAACATAATGGCAACCAAGGAATTCACGGTCAGCCTTGTTAGCGAGCCGTTCGTGGAGGCAGCGAACGTGATATCCGTTGACCCGCCGGAGCACGTGGATATGTGGGCGTTGAGCGGATTAACGATGGCACGTAGTGTGAGTCAATTGTTGTTGGTCGGACGCCGATGGAGCATGTCACACGACCGCCGTCGGCGTCGGTTTAACGCCATGTGTTTACTCATTGTGGACGAACGACAGTCTGATGTGAGGCCTGCATGGGTGAAAGAGAGTGGGGTGGGTTTCGAATGCAAGGTATGTGAGATACCTGAGTGGTAGGCTTGGCTGATGGATTGGTTTGTGATACAGTTGTATCACGCCTTTGATATCCCCGTGCCAGAAACGGGAACTGTGACCCAAACGATGATGCTGGGGCTCATCAAGCGGGTTCACGTGCGTAGATCCGTGTTGGGAGAGGATGGGAACATAGACCCGGCGAAGCTTCGCGCTGTGTCGCGAGTGGGGGGGTCGACGTACGCTCGGATCGGGGAAGGGTTTGACTTGAGGCGACCGAACTGGAGTGAGATCAAGGAAGCGTATAGATCAGGACGAAGGCGACGGAATGGCGGTGGGGGTGACAGGGGACGGATGGGCCCTAGATAGGTTCCATTCTTTGGAAGACGTCGCATATGGAAGGGTGGACCTGATGCGATTCCGAGGGCGGATGGAATTAGCAGACATGTTCCCGAGCACAGACACGCCCCGGGAAGCAAGGCAGAGAGACCTGCGCTGATCTGGAGAAATGAAAAGCACGCTGTCTGCCGCGTTCCTTATCGATGAGTGACGCGCTCACCGTCAAAAAAGCGCAAATCCGCGAGGCAGAGGGCGACATGCGGATCCAGATCAGCTCTCAGCGTTATATACTCCAAGCCCATCTCCCCACTGACGAGCCCAGCGACGACGACAACGACGACAAAGACGACAAAGAGTGTTGTTGCGGCGTACGTCACGTGTGCCTCTGCTCGGTCCGTTGCCTTTCTTTTTCTTCGTTCCTTCGCTTCTCCGACACAACAAAGACAGCGCATACATCCACCTTGCCACTCGGCGCACCCACGTACGTCCTCCTCCTCCTCCTCCACCACTTCGTTGCTGACCCCAGTAGCAGCACTCGGGCGCCCATGGACAGCGACCCCGCATCGGCCGCAGAGCAGCGCGCCAATGCCGTCGCGAAGCTACGTCGCGCCGCGTCCCTCCCCCGCATGAAAGACGGCAGACGCCCCCCAATGCACATCGAAGCCGTGAGCGACGGGGAGAGGTTCCAGGCAGAGGACGAACAAGATGTCATCGAGCCCATACACGACCGACCATCCAGTCCCGATCCTAGACCTGACTCTCCCCCAGAACACAAGTCTGCTACGCCCGAACCATCCTCGTCCGGTCGGAAGCGCCGCAACAGGTCCCGCTCCCGCTCCAGGGGCTCCAGAGACTTCAAGGGTAAAAAGCTTCCCCAGTCTCCCGTACCAGCCTCAGTCACCCCGAGCAACGACTCTTCCCCAGACGATTCACCCCCCTCCCCTCCACCCGCCGTGCACCAGCTCCCGTCCGTCGTCTCACCGATACCCTCCTACTTTTCCACTCCCCCTGCATCCAGAGTCCTCATGTCCCCCAATTTCTTATCTCCCGGAACACCCCTCCTCTATCCCGGCACCTCACCACCCACGCCGTTGATGCCCACACTAGACGCTATACAAAAGGGTCTTTTGCGGTCTAACAGCGTGGCTGCACGTATGCAGGCTCTTCACAAGCTCACGGGTGGCAATCAAGAATCCCAAGATTCCACGTTTTCTTCTCCGTCAATATCTCCACAGCCTGGCTTGGTGAAGCTTGGCCGTAATAATACCGTCTCGGGTGGTGAACGCTCCGCTGCCCGCATGAAGCTCTTTACCGCCCTCGGAGAAAGGATCAAAGAGGCTGACGAAGGTGGCACTAGCGGAGGCGAGGAGCGAGTAGTCTCCACACCTACAAAACGAAGACGACGCAAATCAGCGCGGAACTCGGCCAGCAAATCCAACCAGGCCACCGCTACCGACGAATCCGAGCTGTTATCTACTTCAACGAGTACCCCGACCCACCCTTCGACACCCCTGCCCTACACCCAACAATCACTCATGGAACCCATCCGCACAGCTTCCACAACTCCCATCCCAATCCAGCCTATATCCACTCCTAATATCAATCTGGATGAGAGTATTGCAGGTAGTCGTCAGACAACCCCTGTCCGGGCTGTGCCTAATCAATGGAAGCGGAGAAGTATAGTCGTCGAACAGGACGATGATGTGGCTGTCCCTCCACAATCTACCTATCCTGGACTCCCCGTTACTCCCAGGCGCTCATCTCCGGGGCCCCCTCAACGATTGCCTCACTCGTCAGATGGCCCGTCGACTGAATCAACAGACGTGGCCACAGGTGTTGTTGGCGTGCCATTGTATCTCTCCGTCACACAGAGGTCTCCTTCAAGGCAAGATTTCTTCCCGTCCAGTCCATTTGCTACACCACATAAGGAAGTATCATTGTCATCTCGTGAGGAGGGGGATGACATGGAGTCCGAGGAGCCTGAGGAGGTTGTATACCCCGCCGAACATCTTCGGCGGTCACCCTACCATGATGCTTATGACAGACAGATAAGTTGGATCGCGGACCCACGTCAGTTTTTCACCACTGTTTTCTCCGTAGTATGCATGCTTATATTCCTTAGTTCCGGAATCCAACATTGCTGTCCATAATGAAGATGACGAGGATGAGGAACAGTTGCGTGGTGTGGTCGAGGAAGATGATGATCAGATCCCTCCAGAGTCGCCCCGCGAGGAATCCGGTCCTCAGACTGAGGAATCCTCACCTCGCGCATCTTCAGAATCCAAGGAACTTGTGGTTGACATCGAGCCATCCCTTGAACGATCTTCTGCCCCGAGTGCCCCTGAATCTTCGTCACAAACAATGACATTGAACACTACTTCAGCACTCCTTGTTGGTGACGAGTCGGATTCCTCGCATCAGGCTTACCCTCAACGTCTTTCGGTCGCGTCGCGCATACAAAGCGAGCGATCTCCTCTGGCTACCGAGTTCGACTTGGACAATTCACTAGCTGTGCCAGAAACGCCGCTGAAGCGGGAGGGTTCTCTTGGAGCATGGGGGAAAATGCTTGTCGGGGCCCTTACGAGGAGCAGCTCGAGCAATGGTCGTCGATCTCGGACCAACAGCATAGCTACTCGGGAACGAAGACAGAACACGGACTCGAGCATCAGCCGGGAGAGTGGAGGAAGCCTGACAAGCCCCAAAGCGGACAAGAACGAGCTTGGGTTGACATATCCTCTGGGTGGTCAGCAGTCGGTGATGCAATCCTCGTCTGCTTCGACGTCCATGCAGTCACTAGCATTGCCAACCCCACCAAGAAGTGGTGTTTCTCCGATTCCATTGGCTTCCAACCTCGATCTTACCAAATATAACCAGGATGTTAAATTGTTCCCATTCCCAGGTATCAAGAAGCTCGAGGAGCAACGTATCAACAGCCGGAATCGTCGGGGACTCTCAATATCGTCCTCTACTCCGGATATTGTCCTATCTCTCCACGGGAATGAGCATGAGATACCGCTGCCCTCAAGCTCGTCGAGCAACACGCCCTCTAATTCTCCCGACATCAAACGAGATCGGGTTCTTGCACACCAAGCGTCGGACACTCATCTTCTTCCCAAGTTCAAAAACCTAAATCCCCCCCCTCTGTCGACTGCACCCTCGTCATCGTCGCACGACTACTTCGGTGGCGGGCAGATACCGAGTAGTCAGTCTCCTGGTTCTGTCCTGCTGAAAACGCTTCCCACCAACCGTGAAGGTGTCCGCAAGTGGCTCAGCAATAGGTTTGGGTCATCAACGCCGACTTTGGCAAGTAACTCACTTAGTCCGACCTCTCAAACCATTCGCCCCACTGTGCCCTCGAAAAAGCCTTCCCTTTCCGAAATATTAAGATGGAAGAAGGAAAATGACCTGACTTCAGATTGGGAAGACATCAGTTCTCCAGAGAAGTCGAGGACGCCAACGAGCAGTACCAATGGGACCCTTTTGCTTGGGAAGTCACATAATGGAGAGTTTTCCCCCGTCAGCCCAAATGGAAGTTCTGTACATGAGGACACGCAGAAGACGCCTCGAGCAAGCAAGATCGCCAAGTCAGGCAGCGGTGTCTCTCCTTCTCCCGTCGAACCCTCTGCGCCCTCCGCTCTGGCAACTATCACATCACCTCCTACCCCATCACCTCCAGAGCCTGCGCCGCCATCCACGCCTGAGCCTTGGTCGTCCTTGTCTGATTATCCTCCTCCAACTACCTCGGAGTCATCTTCAAATACGTCTTCGCAATACTCAGAGTTCCCCTCAAAGAGTGCTGTTATCATGGAACGTCTTGATGAGATGCTCGGACGTGGACCAAAGAGTTCTATCTGGCCATCGGCGATTGATGACCCGCCTCGGAAGTTGTTATTGGCTGCGCCTGTCTTGCAGGTAGTCAACTCCGATACGGTCAAGGATCGTTTCCTTTTCCTCTTCAACGACATCTTTATCATTGCCAAGCCCATTACCCAAGACCCAGACGCCTTCCTCGAGCTGACGAAGCCGAATCCTTCAGACAGAAAGTTTGTCGTGAAGAATGTTGTGCTTCTGCGCAACTTGCGGTTTAGCGGCGAACGTGAAGAACCTCAGTCACGCAGCGTGCCGCGCAATGCTCTTACTCAGTCCTTTGTTGAGCAATTTGCCAACGACGCCGATCAAGCCATCGTGTCTCTGTTTAACAGCTTGGCACAGCCTGATGATCCCATGGCATTGGCACATTTGTTTTTCCGCACGCCAGATATCGATCGCGCACAGCTCGGTGATTATCTGTCCAGGAGGACATCACGTGTCGTCCTCAAACACTACCTCGATGTGTTCGGGTTCACTGGTGTCAGGGTGGACAAAGCGTTGCGCGTCTTCCTGCAGACGATCAACATCCCAACACGCACCACCCAGGGAATCAGCCCCTTGGATATCCTGCTTGATTCCTTTGCCAGTCGGTGGTACTACGCCAACGGGAAGCAGGTTGCCTATGACAAGGACTTGGCTTACAGGTTCTCGAGAGCGATCGTGCAGCTCAACGAGGTATTGCACGGCGGAATATCTCAGGAACCTGGCTCAACTAGATACGTCGGGAGAAATGTTACTGCCAGAGACTTCTTGGATGCGTTCCGACGCCATGATCCTCGTGGCCTGCTGTCTGATGACACGCTTAGCGATGTCTACGAATCCATCTACCGTGAGCCACTCTCACAAGCACGCCACTCATCTTCCAACGGGCCCGCCGAGATCACTGTCACCTTTAAGCGTGCACAGCCTTCACGTCTGACTTACAAAGTCCAGTCCGAACCAGTGGTGATCCGTATCCCACAACCCGATACCAATTTCGCAATCGAATTGTTCGGACACAATCTTACGTTTGATCCACCTGTTCTCTCGTTCGCCAAGTCATCCGAGGCATCGTTCAGAGTGACAGGGACGCTGTTCGGTCTGACATCGATGTTGATGCTGTGTTCTGGGTCGAACGCACTGCTCTATACTGGTCTCCCACCGAGTTGGCCTATCTCTGTGGAGCGCGCCTTCATGCGGAATACTTTCCAGGTCACATTCCTGAACCACCACAACGCTCCGCGAAGATACATGTTCAGCTTCGCCGACCCACTCGTCCGTTACGAGTGGGCGACCTCGTTGAAGAGATTGACGGATGCTTCAACGAACATCTCTTCCGCAGGACCAAACCTCTCTCCATTCCAAGCAAGGTTCGCGCGAGCTGTCAGCGATATCGCGTTCAGGGTGTTGCAGGAGACTCTCATTGGTCCAGAAGCCTTTTCTGCTCGACAGTCACCAGCGAAGTTAAATAGCGCACTCAACCGCCTCAATTCAGCGAGCAACTCTCGTCATGATTCCGAGTTTTCATTGTCTTCTCGCGATACCACTGGTCCTTCCGATCTCGTTCGGTCGAAGTCGAGAAGTAAGGTGTATCATCATCACGGGCCCGGGAAACTCGAGGCAGAGAACAGTCATATCACTCCTTCCCATTCGAGAAGTAGTAGTGAGGACAATGTGGATGACCCACGATCGCGAGCAGAGGAGCGGCTATGGTCCGGCAAAGATTTGGAAATGTTTTGCCAGCAGAACAGCTCTATTGCGCAAGTGGTTGAGTTGCTGCTGCCTGCAATCTCTAACCAGGCAATCCAATCACATTGATACCTTCATTCATTAGTAAGTCACTTTCGCGATTCGTGTCTGGTAGGGTGTTCACAAAGTCTCACAGAGTTCTCACTCTCGTTATCGATTCTGTCTGATCTATATCTATCACCGCGATCCTTTATTAGTTACTCACATCAGCTCATTAGTATGTGTATTCATTCATCGTTCTGCTGTAAGCTGTCCACGGATACTGCTATGTCGTCCCACCACGTCATCAACGCATCTGTTTTTTTTTCCCTTCATCTGGTTTATTTTTCAATGTCATGATGCATCATTTCTGGGCTTTCGGCCGTGTATGAGAATGATGTTCAGTCAATGTGAAACAACAAACTGGGACGGAACGCCGAATCGGGACGTTGAGAATTGCAACCACGAGTACGACTCGCCCGGCCGAGGCTGTCCACCGTTCCTGCCTTGCCCTTGGCCTGAATGCCCCGTCTGGGCACGCCCACCACCCATTTTTCTCGACAAGCCCTGGCTCTTGACTCTGACCAGCCTGGTCGCCCATGGCAAGAACGTATGCCGACGTGAACGCTTCCCTGGGACGCTCCTGGTACGACTATGGTCAGTACCGGACATCACTCGACGGTGACGTCTGCAAATCTAATCGGTTCTGACAGAGAATTCCGACATCGAGTGGAGCTCGCCAGAACGTTATGAAATTATCGAACGTATAGGAGGAGGAAGGTATTCAGAGGTAAGAGCCGTCGCGTCGGGTGCACACATCACTCTATCACGCCACACGCAGGTCTTCAAAGGCATCGACATGGTCAACTCGGAGACCTGCATCATCAAGGTCCTCAAGCCCGTCGCCCCAAAGAAGATTAAGCGTGAAGTCAAGATTCTCCGTAACCTGACGGGGGGTGCGAACATCGTCGCTCTGCGGGACGTCGTTCAAGACCCCTCTGAGCAGTGCCACAGTCTCATCATGGAGTACGTGGAGAACGTGGAGTGGAAGCTGTTGTTCTCTGTGTTGAACGAGTTTGATATCAAGTATTATATGTTTCAATTGCTCAAGGTGCGTCGAGATCGTGTTATCGGTGAGGCCGCTAACGAGTTCACTCGATCGTTCAAGTAGGCACTAGACTTTGTGCATTCGAGAGGAATTATGCACCGAGACGTGAAGCCCGGGAACGTCATGATCGATCACCGACGACGAAAGGTGGGTTCCCTATCGAGTGTGGTGTCATCGACTTTCGGTTCAATCTTCGAAACCTGTATAGCTGAGACTGATCGACTGGGGACTAGCCGAGTTTTATCATCCCGGCACGCCCTATCACATTCGCGTCGGGTCTCGCTATTACAAAGCGCCTGAGCTACTTGTCGGGTACAAACAATACGACTACAGCCTTGATATCTGGAGCGTGGGATGCATGCTTGCGTCCATGGTAAGCATTGGTCTTACACTCACTCCACGTTCCAAAATAACTTCATCGCCTGGTCTGTGGCAGATTTTCCGAAAGGAGCATTTCTTCCGTGGTGTGGACAACGACGACCAATTACTCAAAATACTGAGAGTCCTTGGAACTGATTGCTTCGATGCATGGCTGAGGACGTATGGCATACCCTTTGAAACTGATCTCGATAGTCTCCTGCAAGTGTCAGTACACATGTCTCCCCCCTTTTTTCCTGGGTTGACCTGTCCCTCAGATACCCCAAACAACCCTGGTCGCGTTACATTAATCCCGACAACCACAATCTAGTCACCGCCGAGGCATTGGACCTCCTGGATAAACTTCTTCGATACGACCACCAGAAACGGCTAACAGCGCGGGAAGCCCAAGGCCACTCCTATTTCAGTAGGCTCCAACCATATCCGCTCGCTCCAACAAGTCTTCACATTTCATTTCCACAGATCTGGTCAGACTCGAGGCAGCCTCCCACAAGGAGGATTCCGCCGAGTATATCAGCGATTCCGGTTTCTGTTCCATGTAAAAAAATGACTTGGGCCCTTTAATTTCGCCGGGGTGCGCAAGTATGTACACTTTTGCTTAGCATTTCTTGGGGAACTTCTGTGGAGGATACAATCGCGGTGATGTAGCGTTATGCATACCACACGTATAATCAAATCATCAAACTGGTTTGTGATGCGCGAATTAAATCTGGCAAGGACCGAAGCGGACCAACGTGTCGGTGCCGTGTAATCATCCGATAAATGTACAACGAGGCCGTGTACGTAGGCAAACACGCAGTCCTTGGCCATGTTTTCTGACGCGTGTTGATCATGCCATGACAAGGTGTCCGGCCTGCCAGTCCAAGATATAACACACCCTGCCAACCGTCCCTGAGACACCATTCCCCCTCGGCTGACTTATCGACCACCTCCGTCTCCCTAGGGCTCACTGCTTAACCATGGAAGCAAGCTTCCAGTATCGTTCGCGCGCGATGAGCACACCTCCCTTCGATTACCTTTACACACCATGCATTCGCTCAAAGACGAGCGATTCGAGTCCTTCGCCGTATTCCATCTCTCGACTGCGCTTCCCTCCGCGGCCAGACGTGACGTGCCGCTGCGAACCCACGACGCCCAACCCTGCACGTTGGAAGCGTGAAACGCAGAGCCCATCATGGGTCCGAGAAGACGCTTTCAAACCTGTGCATCAGCAGAGCATCGAGGAGTGGGTCAACGAACAGATCCATTTGACTGACCGCTCCAATTATGAGCGAAGAGCGCAACCGATGGGGAAGGAGCAGCTACGGCAGCGGATGTGGGATGAGCTGGTTTACGAGTACGAAGCAGAAGCGCACAAGTGGATGAACCACGAGACGGAAATGCGGAGAAGGGTACAGGAACGGGAGCGCGAAGAAGCACGGCGAAGGATCGTCCAAGAAGATGTTAAAAGGATCCAGGCTCGGGTGCGGCAGAGACGGGATAGCGAAAGGCAGACCATTGCGGAGGAGCGGAGAAAGTGTGTGGACAGAGCAAGGGAGAAAGCGCGGAGGGATCAAGCCCAAGTGGACCGCGCGATGCTCGAAGCCTGGAACTCGTACGAATCACAGTGGGCTGCCATCTCCGCCTCGTCCGAGCCGCTCTGCTTTCGTGATATCCCTTGGCCACTTCTGGTCACTCCTACACGGGTAGAAGACCTGACGCTAGAAAACATCACCAACTTCTTGCTCCATCCTGTACATTCGTCCAACTATTCGCGACGAGAACGGATTCGTACTGCTCTGCTCCGCTGGCATCCAGATCGGTTCCGTCGTGTCCTCAGCAGAGTTGTCGACTCGGAGAGAAGCATGGTCGAGGAGGGCGTGGGTGTAATCGCTCGGTGTCTGAACGAGCTCTTGGCAAAGGAGGGAAAGGAGGGAAAGGCATTGCAGCAGGTGGGTCTTCAAACACAACGCAGCTAAACTACTGCTCAAACGACTCCAGGGTAAATGAGACGTGTGCAGAGGTCCCTTGACATCAACATCTTCATATACCATATTTTTTTGGTTTAGCTGGTCGCAGAGCCTGCAGAGCGACCAGTTTTTCTGGCGGCGCAAAGAAACTCTGTCAATAGGAATCCATCATGAAACCTAACGACGTACTCACTGGCGCTGGCACTGCTAGTGTATTGTATGATATCTGTAACGCATGTCACGATACTCATGTAGTAAATTGAAATGTAGATTATACATTGATTAGCTTTAGGCGGCAACCTGTAACTTTTGCTCACGGTCGATTGCCCTGTGTCCTCCTTTGACTAGGCTACCAGCGATTGGGAGCTCGTGGTCTTGATGAAAGTTTCTCAGCCCAAGGACTCGAGGGTACCCTGGCAGTTGGCGGCTGAGCGAAAGCTCGTCGCTTCAAGATTGGCTATAACTGTCGTTATTTACATGAGTTCTGTCTCGCTGGCAAGGGGATGTTTATAACCGAGTCTGGGTGGTTTCTGGTCAGCACACTCTCTAAAAGATGGAAGCTCGACATTGAGAGTACGAAACCAAAGATCACGGAGTTGTCCACTACTGGGGTGGCTCTTGCAGTTCGATCATCGCTCTAGGTATGCCGATAGCATCCAAGCAAGTGGTGGGCGGCTAAGTGATGATGGCTTAAGTATGTTGCTTGTGGTAGAATCAGGCTGCTGTTCTGCACAAAGCCTGATTTTATTATCCCAAGAATAAATGGCCCTTGTGATGCAGCCGCGGCGGAGGCAGCAACACTGCACGACGACGATCTTTTCTCTTCCCGTTGTCCTAGGGCCAGGGACATTCGGGGGATACGAGACCGGGACGATGCTTCCTAGCTCTCCCGCTGTAAAGTCGAGACAATATCATGGTGGTGCTCAGCGCCACCTTGGTATCCTTGTCAGGATTTGGTAGGGATTGCGATGGCATGTTACCATGCTTCCGTTGATGTTGCTGTGAAGCGGTTTCAACGATGTGACAACTGCAAGCAATGAATACTCTCAACTCTGAAGGCGGTGCTCCCGCAATCGATTACGGACCTGGTGGGCTGCAAAATTTCGGTAAGCTTCGAGTGTCCCTAATTCTTGTGAGGCTGAGGTTGCTTCCATTGACAGACTTTGTTATTTCTGCCGTGCTAGGTGGAATGCTAATCCAATGAGCCCACCATCTTTGACTGGGAACAAATTCATGCCAGTGGTTATCGATCTGAGTGACTCGCATCATATGAAGCAAATGAGCTCCGCTCCACTGGGTCTACCTCATAAGTAAAATCAAAGAGCTCGGCCGTTTGTCGGACGGTAACCTGCCTTAGGGCGATTTCTGTGAACTGTGCAACAACATCATTTGAGCCCGAACGATGTCAGCGTACATCGAGTCAATCGACCCCCGGAATCGATTATTCCCATAGGTTTATTGTAATTGGCCGCTAGTCAAGTTTATCGACAAAGATGAGCTTTCAGTGAATCGTAAGGCATCAACTTCAACGTGGATGTTGACATTGGTACACTCAACTTTGTGCGTAGGCCATATCTATGCCGACGCTATTTCTCTGTTTCTGTCGCTACGGTGCAAATGACCCGTTTAGTCGCCGCCCACGACGCGCGTCATCTCTGCTGAGGTAATGGGCTGACCAAGACTGGCAGACTCGGTCTCGGCGTGAATTTTGAGTGTATTTTGCTTGTTCCCCGTCCATCATGTTCCGCCAGTTTGCGCGCCTCCCACTTCGCAGATGCCTGTATTCACAAGCAGGCTCCAGTACTCGAGTATCTGAACGATATACCCGCTCAGTATACGCGCTCGGTGTATCGGCAACCCTCGCAGGTTACTTGGCTTGGTCATGGAGTTCTAATAGTCGGCATATATCATTAGACTCGGAAGCCGTCTCTGGTGTGTTTGTTTCTCATCGAGCGGGATGTAAATGTTGATGGCAAATATGCGATTAGTGCCCCAAAAGCAGCCTACATCATCAAAGCACGTCTCTGCCCCGAGGCCTTCCGATGCACCAACGCCTTCGGCATCTAGAAGTGACGCGCCCGAACCGTCTGCGATATCACCCGTGGGTGAAGAACCTTCCGAAGCGTCATCAGAAACGACAGTAGAAGGCGAGGAAGCACAAGGAGAGTCTTCCGGGGGTGCTTTCAATCCCGAGACAGGGGAAATCAACTGGGACTGTCCGTGTCTCGGCGGGATGGCGTATGGACCCTGCGGTCAGCAGTTCCGAGAGGCGTTCTCGTGTTTCGTGTACTCCGAGGCAGACCCAAAGGGCATCGACTGTGTGGAAAAGTTCAAAGCCATGCAGGACTGTTTCCGCGAGCACCCCGAGGTTTATGGTGATGGTACGTGGATCTACCTTTGAGAACATGCTACTATAACATTTTTGCCCCAGAAATCATGGACGACGATGAGGAGGAACCTCCCACTGGATCTTTGACCACCGAAAACACGGAAGGCGACCTTCACCTCTCGGACAGTCTTCTCCCGGAGAAGACAGAGCAACCACCAACCTCTGCATCATCCTAGCATTATGGACATTATAGAGGCAGCATGTAGCGGACCCACTACTGATTTATTGCAGTCATGATCATCACTCAGTGCTGAAATACGTCATACAAAAGGGAGTAAGCATTGGTACTGTTATACGACATTTTAGTGGGTGAGAGATCAATTTTGGAATCGTTTCTCGATGACCTGGTCGTTCAGCTTGTACCCATTGGCTGCAAACAATTTTGAATGCAAGAATGGCGACGTGTCGTAAATGTCATGTTCCTTGGCCTACACGGATGTGAGTTATTATGATGCATGCCAAAAGTTGTCTCTCACCCTTTCTTCGAGCTCAGAGACTTTAATAGTTATCAGATCCGGTTGCTCGTGCCTCTGAAGCTGGTAGAATCGTGCTTTCTCCTTGACGAATTGGCCAAGAATGAAGGCGAGCAGTTCCTCGTAGTCCCGAGCATGTGTGAGGTACTTTCGGAAGCTCTGAGCACTAATAGTCAGTTCCTCGTTTGCAGCAAGTCACAGCACCCTCACCCTTTCGAGCGTCTTCTTAATAGTAAGTTTCTGTGCACTGACAAAGCTGCCAACAGCGACAGATATTGCCATGTCAATGTCGTCGGCACGCACATATTCTCTGAGACACATCTTGGCGCTAGCCTCTGCCATCCGAATCATGCTCTCTAGGTGACGTATGGTGATAGGGTATGAGCCTGTGGCTAAGGACTCCCGTCGGAGATCAACAAAGAGACGCGAGAGCTTCTCCTGGTCCATGTCGTACAATTGGGGTCGGACTCTCTCTCTCGCATACATGATATACTTTCGGAGAACGTCCTGGGGTATAAGCTAACAACCAGTCAGGTTCAAGTTCCCTTCAAGTATGGTGTGACATACATCAGCATCGAGGGTAGTGCCGACGTCCATTTCCTCCTTCTCGGGTGTAAACTTGGGGTGGCTACGCAGATGGCTTCCCACCACAAACCGTGCAAGGAGCTCATCTTGCACTGGGTCTACGGTATCTTTTACAACGCAGAGCACATCAAATCGTGAGAGGATGGGCTCCGTCAATTCAACATTCTGTTGGAATGGTATTGTAGGGTTGTATCGTCCGCGGATAGGATTGGCTGCAGCGATGACTGCACATCGAGCACGGAGTGTTGTCACAATGCCAGCCTTCGATATAGAAATAGACTGTTGTTCCATAGCTTCGTGAATAGAGGTTCGATCCGCGTCATTCATCTTGTCGAACTCGTCAATAAGGCATGTTCCTTTGTCGGCCAGGACGAGCGCTCCGCCTTCGAGTGTCCACTCACGGGTGACGGGGTCTTTGCGAACACTGGCCGTCAAACCTACAGCAGATGCTCCCTGCCCCGTGGCGAAGACGGAGCGATGTGCAGTTTTCTCCACGTATTTTAAGAATTGAGACTTGGCTGTACCAGGGTCACCAAGGAGGAGGACGTTGATGTCACCTCGGATAGGATGCTTTCGTTTGACATCCTTTGGGATGCCACCAAAAAGGGAGAGTGCAAGGGCAGTCTTGATATCTTCGTGGCCATATATTGACGGGGCAATGGATTTGACAATCCGCTTGCGTATGCGCTCATCCCGAGCGAGGGCTCGAATTTCCTTTTCATCCTCTTCAGTAAGTCTGAACGCAGCAAAGAGGTCCTCCTTTTTATTGACGTGGTTTGCTTCGATGATCGTGGAGAAGACAGGAAAGCCGTTCTTAGAGTTGAGGGATGCGTCGAAGTTGTTCCGGTATATTCCAGTCACTTCCTATCTCTGAGAGTGAGACTCGCTCATGACTGACAACCAATATATACATACAATTTCTTCGCCTGGTTTCGCCTGGTCAATCAAATCCCAGAGGAGAATAACTTCACGATGCCTTGGAAGACGTCCTGGTGGAACAGATCCTGGGGATTCTTGCAAGGTCATTTTCTGATAGTTGCGATACACTGTCTGGAGAGGGTTGGTTGTCAGTGCAAGAAATGATATCGATCATTCGGCTCACTTGCTCAGAGTTAACCGGGAAGGGACCTTTACCCTCGCAGTTAGGGCAAAAACTGATCTTCACTTCCTTGGTTGCATCTTGGTAAAACGGACCCAAAACAGCACCACACTTGCGACAGTCGAACTTCACATATTTCAATTGAGGGAAGACACCAGTCCGACGAGTCACAACTCCGGACACTCGAACCAGATTGTTTAAGTTGGAGCGGCGGAGGTCGCGAAGGGATGAACTCAGCGGAAGATCGGCGATGCGAACATGAACCTCGGAGTGAATACGTTCATAGGATGGATAGTAAACAAGGATTGCACTCAGTGCCACTTCATCGAATATCGTCAGCATTGCAGCCGGGGAGTTGGTGAGGAAGTAAGCCAGGATTGGCTTCGAAACTGCAAGGTGAAGATATGACACTTCGAGTGATTCAGCATTTGCTTGGGGAGGATGTTAGGATATGGTAAGTTCATTACATGTTCACCTACTCTCTCCAAGGCTGCGAATGCGTTGACCATAAACTGAATTTCCATTCTCGTCGACATAAGTCATCAAAAACTGGCGGAAATGTTTGATGATTGAACGGCGAACGCGATCGTTAGCTATCCACTCGACAATTGACTTTGCCTTGATATCACTCAGTTGTTCCAGAGGAATTTCCTGTCAAGCAAGGCATCAGCAAAAGCGACCGCCCTGTATAAAGCATGCCAACATCGTCTAATCCATCCATATCATCCAAATCCCGGCGTTCATCATATTGATGACGAGTACGTCGCTTCATTCGAGCCACGCCGAGACCCCCATCCAAGGCATCCTCGTCATCCATGTCGTCGCTCTCCAGAAATCGAGGTGCACGACTTCTAACCGCCGCGCGACCTCCCGCTTTACCGCTGCGCTCTAACCGATCTCTGCGATCCATTTTCGCCTCCGCGGCCCTACGGGCAGCGCCAGATAGCTCTTCGAGTTCTTCTTCGTCATCGATATCACGGTCGGAGTAGTGATCAAGGAGTTCATTAACAGCATAATCTCTTTCGTGTTCGATGAAAGGTGAGCAAGAGAGCCATGACATCTGCGTGGACTTACTCCTCTATCCCCTCTGCGAAAAGATCTTCGCCCTCGTCATCTTCCTCGTCGTCTTCAAGATCCCTCACCGCGTCACGTTCGTCTAAGCTATCGTCGGTGTCCGAGAATGGAGCTGGAGGGGACGAAGGGGGTAACGAGGACGAGGACTCGCGCCTCTGAGTTGTAGGATGTGGAACGAGAGAACTGCTGGGTATTCCAGGGGATCTGGCACGCTTGTTGCGTCTGGGTGTCTGAGACTGTGATGGATTGAAGAACCGTCTGGATCATGGACAACAATCTTACTTACCATGATGATGGCGAAAGATGAGAAACGAATAGCGCGTCGCGACGCGTCTCACTTGGGTCTGAGTTTGAAAGCGTGTAATAATGACATTTTGTTTTTGCTAGAAAATAATCTGCAATTTGTGGCTTGAGCATGTCAAACGTCGACCAGCAGACGGCAGTGAGGCAGGAGGAAGAGTATCTGCGCAAGGTGCATCCAACCGTGGACGATATCCCGGGATGCATGTCTCTTCTGGACAACTTTCTCCTTTGCCATGGCGCGTGCCCAGCTATCTCGTCTGTCTTCCGTCTCACAAGTCTCGCGCAGTCGTCGGATCTCAGGTGAAATCTCTCTATAGACATGGGCAAATGTCAGAGTGCCGTGACAAGATGGAGGACTTCAAGTTCTGCATGAGTCTCAAGTCAATGGAGCCAGAAGCCAAGAGAGATGCCTGGATCAGTCGGCGTGCCGAATGGTGGGCCAACAGACGACTCGGAAAGAGCAGTGAGAACGTTTGGGACGTCAGGAGGTACGCCGCTGATAACCCTTTTGTCAATGACACTGTTCACGCTGCACAACAATCAGGGAACTGCTGTCAAACTGGCCACCCTCCCTTTCCGACGACGCTGCGCAATCATCTGACACGATTGCTTAGCTCGTGACATGAACGGACGACCTCGTGCTGACGAGAGAACCATGGTGCCTTTTGATTCACAACTGTATTGATCGGTACACTGACAACTTCCTGATGTAATAACTACCGAGCGCATTTATTTACCCCCAATGGCTGAATATTCATCAGTTGCCCCATCAACCTGATTACACAGCCCTTGATGTTGGTGGACGAGCTGCGGCATTCTTTGAGACTACCTTGCCTCAGTTGGCCATCATGATCTCGTTATTGTTATTTGCCACTCAACCCCGGAAAGGACTGTATCTTGGATACGGGCTTTGCACTACCTTGCTGCGAATACTTGTATGGGCCTGTGGCCTTCCATATGCCAATTTCCCTCCTGGTCACTGAGACACTGTTGTGGTACAACCAGCAAACGTGTCGCATACGTATCTTTTGTGTAAGTTTGAATTTGGTGTCCAGCAAGTTGCCAAATCTGACATATTCGGTCTTCGCAACGAGTAGATTGTTGGCTTATCAACGCATCACACCATTTTGCCAGCAATTGATATCATGTAGAAGCTGCCTTCCTCATCTTGTGACGGTGGACTGGAGATATGGCGTTTGTGCTCAAAGTTCAGCCGGAACGCATTCCAGGTTACTGGTATGGCAGGAAGGGTGACCCCCAAATATCCGCCAGCGCACCGATCCCCTTCGCAGACAAAGGGTATTCTATTTTTTTCACGGAGGCGGGTACATACTGCAATCGTCCACCTACCCGAACGAATGACGTTGAACATCACGCGCGCTCTCGTGGAGCTGGACGATTCCACATTTCATGCCCTCGCGTTGGAATATTGCCTATTTGCTGCTACCCCGCTTCCCTACATAATCCTTTCCCGAGCATGCTGGCACGATGATAAATCGTTGAACAAGATTCTGGTTGCCAAAGTTCGGTGGCTCACTGCATCCCAGCATTGACAACACTTTATACAGCTTCGTACAGTTCCAAATGGCAGTGTTACCATCTCTCGACCCCTTCTGGATGCACTGTGCACGCATGTAAGTATCTGTAAATCATTCACTTATTGATATTTTTTGGAAATTGTGTACGCACCATGAGTTGACGGATCGATTTTGTGCATTGGAATATTTCTTTTCACTGTGAAAACCTTGGATCCAAGATTCCAAGGAATGGTCGACCCTTGGGACAAATTAATCTCTTTGATCGAGATCGACTACTCTTCTGCGCATAAATCTAAGTTTAGTGCACCATGCAGCGGAACGAGACGGTTATTCCTGTCTCGACTCCCAGTTAACATACCAACTCGTCCACTCTTACAGATCGGCCATATCCATATTCTCAGCTTTAAATCAACAAATCTCGAGAGTAGTTGGATGGATTAAATGTTATTCTGAAAAACGCGATTCACATATTAAACTAAGAAAAACACGACACGTTAATCCCAATCACGATACTGATGGGATCTACTCTCAAAAATCGCAACAGTGTGGCAGACGGTAGCTTGAGAAATAAAGTGTATCAGCTATGGCGAGGAAAGTAGCAGATAAGCGAATACAACAAATGCAGCCAGCCCACTTGTCCTATGATGAAGCGCGCGAATTTTTATCGCCTTGTGCTTCCTCGGCATCGCGCAATCCTCCTGCTTTCCAGTCACCAAGGTAGAAATACACTCCTGGAAGACCAACGAGGAGACCACCAATGATGTTTCCGATGTACGCCGCAATCAGAGATCTAAGAGCAGGTTGGATTAGTTTCACCGACCAGACTCACCCGTCGGGATGTGCAACTTACTTTTTGATGTAGTAATCGGTAGTGAGCTTGAGAAATGATGTGGAAATTAATTTAACGCCGGTAAAGCGACCACAAATACTCACATCCGCATGAAGCATGATGCTCAATGGCAACGAAAACATGTTGGCAATTACTATCGGAATCTTCAGCTGGGTCGGAAACCCTGGGTAATGAGACTTACCGTGATCGAAGCCACATGCAACGAACACCTAGTTAAGCATTCGTGATTATCAGATTAGAGTACAACTCCTCACACATGTTCCTGACTCACCCAGATTGGGAACCAAGTAGCAACAATCTTTGAGAGTGTGTCCTTCGCCCCCGTAGCTTGCTGCCAAAACAATGAATGAAGGCAAGTAGAATATTTTCGCGCGTGCTTACCCAGACCGCTACACAAACCAACCAGTTGCAACCAATACCTCTCAGGAAGATTTGGTACCAGCCAGGGGTAACCGCTTTCGCACTGCAAAATGTCAGATTTGATCCTACCACAGGGGAGTGACAGTTACATGGCAAAAGTCTGGATATAACCGAGGTAAGGTTGGTCGGTAACAAGACCATCGTCTGTGTGTGACCAAAGATTCAGCAAAGGTTGTGTAAGTGCGAGCAAACGGGTTGACCAACATTTCGCGAGAATGGCAGCAAAGAATAAGCTTCCGACCAGGTTTCCGAAAGTTACTACACATAATATCGTCAGCCACTATATCACATTCGCCCGAGAAGAACACATACCTATAATCCAGTTGACTGGAACGCCCCACCATGGAATTGCCCTTTTGACGGCGGCCATTGGGAAGATCTACGACAATTCAGGGCTTATGACTCATGGCCCTTAATGAATCGAGTCGCTTGCCATGAGATTACTCGTTAGCAGATCAAATCCTTGTAGTATAATCCTGTAAAGTGTGAGGTGAGTACACATCTGATGCTTCCGCCGTGCTTGATTACATTACGAGACCAACAGGGAACACAAATCCCCCTAAAACTTTCACTAGACCGGGATTGGTGGCGGCAATACCTGCCGAGCCACCTGAGATGATGATATCTAACAAACCACCGAAGGACAACATGATGCCGGCCAATACCTGAGACATCTGGATCAATAACACATGCAAGATGAAGTTCGTGGGTAACATACAGCTTTAAAGAATGTTTTGTCCCAACGAGTGTTGTGTTTTGCCACGGCCATCTCGACGAGGGCGGCAGCGGTCTCTGCTGGCTTGAGAGTAGAGGGAACGTCTGCCATCGTGAGAGTTACAGGTAGCTGCCGCAGCGTCTACTTGATACAGGGAGGCCCGGGGTAGGTCGCCTGAGGAATCTTACATGCGTGTCTTTATAGGATTCCGGGCATGGTTACAAAACGGGGATCACTATGCATTTGGCGTGCGTACTTGACGGTTAATGGTGAGATCTATTTCACAGATTGGAATGTCACGCTTAGGATCGAACCCACACGAAAGCACGAGCGGCTCAATCAGCCGATATTAGTACACTCTATGAAACACTTCGTTGTCATCGAGTGAGGTCCAAGGGTGATAGTGTCTGTCTGCATACCGTTGGATAACAATCCGCCATCGTCGCGTCACTAGGATTGAGGCCTTGCCAAGGTACAAACCCCTGCCATGATGAAACGCTGGGAATGCCAAGACTATGCAGTTTGACTTACACGCCAAGCCGAAAAACAGGTGGTGCCAGTGGCAGGACACATATTAGTAATTCTCGCCTGACTACAGCTTCTCACTGCATAGGAAGCACAGCCGTGTCGGATGTAGCCGCGGTGTTTTGAGAGACTTTCCGTTGATTCTTGGAGGCGACAGGCGAGGGCGACAAACTGTTCAACAATACGTTCGGCGAATGGAAGAGCGGTGATGAGAACCTATACCAGGTTTCAAATGAGACGTCCTAGTGTGTGAAACTTTATAAATATCAGCTTGTCGGGCCCGCCGTGGTACCCTGCGCAGGACTACAAGAGACTAGATGCTGGATCATTGATGGGAGAAGTTTGCTCGAGATGGTTCTCTAATATACATATACTTACCTCCGATTATCACTCCGTCACGCAGCGTTAAGTGTCAGGCTCAAAAGGCCCTAAGTTATTAGAGTGTGTTGACCCAGCCTTATCAAAGGGTCTCACGCAGTTGATTCCATTTCCACAAAACGCACGCGACGGGACCCGCTCTCAGAATGCCTGCAGGTTGGGAATGGGAAGACGTGAATCGACGTGGTACGTGAGCTGGAGTGACTTACGGGTGTAATAAAGCTGAGTCACAATCGCCAGACCCTTTCATGAGGTTTTCTAAATATATGTATAGGCTCCTGTCCACATTCGCTCATTGGCCACAAGGAGTTGGTCCGATGGATATCCTCCGGATCTTGGTACATTCAGCACTGCGCAGTAGCGTGGCGTCTAGATAGGAACGGCATCTGTTCTTCATTTCTCTTTTGCCGCTCTCCAAATTGGTGTGATAGCCTGTGCTACCGTGTTGGCAGCGACTTCCAGGTACCCACGCTCTACCTCGTCCGTTACTGCTGCCCATATTTTGCGAGCCCGCCACCTATCCGGGTGGAATCTCCGATGACTCTTCTCAACAAACTCCTTGTAATCCTGCAACCGCATATGAGACTTGACGGTCCCAAAGAATGTTTCCACCGCCGACCAGTCGACATCTTCAATTGTCAGGCGTGACGGTGCGTGTAGCACAGGCCACGGGATATCGTGAAATGTAATAGATTGCCCTGATGTAAATTTAGCCGCGTCGAACTCATCAGAGAGCATTCGATAACGTTCCAGGGCCCTGTGAGTTGTCCACGGCCCAGACTCCCATCGCTGCCTCTGCCTTTGTTGATGGATTTCGCGTTGCCGAAGTTCTTCTTCCCTTGCAAGCTTCTCTGCCTCCTGTTGTGCAAGCCGTTTTTCTCGTTCGGCAGCTTCACGTTGTTGTCTCCGTCGTTCCTCCTCTTCCTTTCGTCGCAGTTCAACCCTGGAAAGCCGTTCCTGTTCTTCAGCGTGCTCACGAGCCTCCCTTTGCTTCCGTTGTGCTTCCCATATCGGCCGGTCCCTCTCAAGATCGCGAAGCTTGCGAATGGACTCGGCAATCTCAGCCCCATGCGAGTCCGCGGCTTCCAAGGGCGTTTCCCCCAGGCTGTCCTTTCCTTGAGAATATGTTTCAGCAGTGTTGGATTTCGTTTCTTCTTCCGCCACTTCAAACACTGGTTCTATAATCTCGTCAATATACATTCAGAGTATCACAGATAGAAATAGACCTGGAGGTATGAAAGCAAATCGCAACGATTCGGCAAACTTCTTTTGGTATTGTCGATCGAGGCCCGCATGCCGGCGTAACTCATCTAACCGCTTCTTCTCGTGTCGGGAATGGCTCACGCCTTTGCGGACCTTCAGAAACGAAGTTCGAACTCGTTTGTGTCCACGCGAAGACCCATCGCAGAGCATTCCATCATTGTCATCATCAGATTTTGGGAATGAGTCACCTGGAACCTATGTAAGGAGAAAAAACGCGAGCAGGGTTTACTAGTACAAACTAACTCGTTCGTTTGAAGTTTTCTTCGGTCGGCCATGGGGTATTTTGAGAGGGGAGGGTGTCTTCGCTGTCAACTCGCATAGAGAAACTACCATCCGCAGGAACAGTGGTTTCTTGGGCTTGCTTTTCACGGGCCATCCTATGCTTTTCCCACCTGTGGAGTCGGGCCTTCTTGATCTTCTCTCGGCTGGTTGGATTGGGCCTTCGACTCGACCTTGTTTTTTGCGAGAAGGATTCATCTATGATCATTTCTTCGACTTCGTCCTCGTCCTCGTCCTCATCGAAATCAGCTCCATCCATTTCATCCGGGGGACGAGACCGAGCTTTCTTCTGTGCAACCGGCTCGCTCGTTTCCGGAGATGACCATCGCGACCGTTTGCCTGAATAGAGATCTGTGGTCTCTAAGTCTTCGTTTGGTAGATCGACCCAAGTGACGGTGGAGCATTTGGGCCAAGAGTACACAACACAATGGTATCTGGGGTCGAGTTTGTATATCTCCCATTGCTCCTGGTAGCATTGAATTTTTTCACTGGTGAATTCGATAAGTGAATGTCGTGTTGGTCGGATCGATCAACGATTTGCCCTGCTCACCCGCATACGTCAATGACGCGTGGCCAGACCCCTTCGTCCTGTGCACCCTCTTCGAGACGAGCCCGTGGCACGAACCGCCAAAAACTCGCGCCCTTTGACGTAGTCTCGATGACGATGCGTTTTGGCGGTGCGAGAGTCCCAAAATTATTGAGCTGTTGGACGCCGGGCACCTCCGCGAGCGCGGTTTTGGGATCAAAGGAAGCGAAGGATAGTTTCGAGTCGGGGAAGCGTAGGAGACGAGGTGGTTGGGATGGATCGAGTAGACCGGGTTGTGTACCGCGCAATATGCGCAGGTGTGCATTCTGAGACGAATGAGCTTCGTTTAATGACGGCGCAGAGTAGGCCATCACAAAATCTTTGTGGGCTCGTTAGGTGGAGTTCTGGTCACATATCTCAGAGACACGCTCGCTCGCTCGCTTACAGTCAACACGCGCCGCGCGCCAAGCACGTGCTCGTCAAACGCTAACAATATAACAGGTGTCCTAAGTTGTTGTAACAGCTACGGAACTTGTGCAGTTGCCATCTGTTCCGCCTCAAGTTCGCAGCAGATAATTATGTACGCATAGGTCGACACAGTGTCCTATGGACTTTTCGGTCTATGGTACCCTGGCTTGAGGTAGTAGTAACAGACGTGTTCCGGGTGCTGCCAGATGCCAACACAAGCCAGGCCGCCAGTCTAGCGGTACTGAGACTTTCAGAGGCATGGACATTTTGAGGTCGAGTCATGGCTTTCACAAGAAGTATTGTGCCAGCGAAAGCTTGACCACTATGTGGCTTGCGGCTTCAATGCAGGACAGCCACTGCTCCTCGACCTTCCTCGACCATACCTTCAAAACAACCTGCGACGAAGGGGAGCCAAAAAGTGAGACACAGGAAACTGGTCGTAGTCCTGCCAGTGAAATCCGGTACTAGGTTGCTGCTTGTACCCTTTGCCCCTGAAACAGGCTCCGCGTGAGGATAAACAACCAAGTCGTGGATAGACAACACGGAGCGTTCCGTTTGAAGCCGGGTGACTCGGAACTGGTCGAAGGTAGAGACTAAAGGAGCAAGATAGCTCGATGACAAGTTAGAGAGATCGTGAGTTGCCGGGTGGAGGTTCTGGAGAGGCTGTGCGTACGTCAGGTTTCATCTGAGTACTGAGCCAAGGTTGTAGCTTGTGGTGAAAAATTCATGTCGGGGCTCGTCTGGTTAATTGCTGAGTGGTAGCCCGACCTTGGTGGTCAAACTTGGATTTACTGGCAGGTATGTGTCCTGCATTAATACTTTTGCCGAAGTGACTCATGCAGTGTTGCACAGGAATATGAATATGACACTTCTTGAATCGTTTAGTATGAAAGCCCAATAAGCTCCTCCGAGTCTCTCCTGCACTACATACCGACTCTACCAAGTCCATGCATATTTTCACAATTGCTCGTTACCATTTCTTCCCAGACTATATAGGTCATGACCACACTAAGGAACTTCCAGTCGGAAATCGAGGAAATTCGCGCTCACGAACTTGTGAGGCAGCGCACGCAGGGCGTCCGTGTGCTACCCTCGCATGATGGGCAACAGGGTGGAGCCCGCGCGCCCGGCGTACCAGGGGCGGGTGGTACCACTCTATATGAGCAGTCCGGCTTGCATTCATCCGAACAGGAGGAACGAATTCTGGTGAGTCATTCTCAATCATTATATACGAGCATTCACATATCTCTATCTCTATAGGAACTGCTCGCCGCGCACAAGGATGAGCAGGCGCGAAATGCGCTAGCTTCACTCTTGACCCAATTCCAGGGGGAGTATGTTTTTCGGATCGGTCAGCGCCCACCCCTCGATCCACTCTTTAATGGAGAGGAGTTGGACAGTGCTCCGGGTTGGACTGGTACTAGTAGAACGCAAGAAGAGGTGGACAAGCTCGCAATTGAACTTTCCACAGCCCAAGATGATATCGGAGGGAAGGTGCGAGCCTCACAACTTTGACGCCGCTCCCAAACACATTCTGAATGCTTGATTAGGCCTCTGTACTCCACCGAATTGGAGGCTCGCATCCACGAGCCGCACTCCTGCTGCGTCTACAGCCGCCGAGCGTCGCTATGACCCCTGAAGTTCGTTGTGCCGTGGTTGGAAACGTCGATTCGGGAAAGTCAACTACGCTTGGTGTACTAACTCGAGGTAGTTTAAATCGAGAGCTTTTTTCATTTTCCTTAAACCATATTGATAGGTGCTCTCGACGACGGAAGGGGCAGAGCCCGAGTGACGCTGTTCCGACATAAACACGAGATAGAGACCGGGCGCACTTCTAGTGTTGGCATGGAAGTCGGTGTCTCGCCTAGTGTCAGATTGGTCCTTTCTTATACGCTCTCCATAGATTCTCGGATTCTCGGAGTCTGGTGTCCCAATCTTACCCGGTGCAACTGGTCCTCATGACGTTGGGGGCGCTCGGCGTGACAAGCTGGGATGGGACGAAATCTCTGCCCGTTCAGCAAAGATAATCTCGTTTAGTGGTGGGTGCCTCTGTCCCTCATTTGTCTGCGTCTGGTTTTAGCAGTCCCACAGATTTGGCTGGCCACGAGCGATATCTAAAGACGACTCTTTATGGACTAACATCTGGTGCTCCATCCTGTGTCATACTGATGATTGGTGCGAATGCGGGTCTCATCGGGATGGCCAAGGAACATCTAGCGATAGCATTGGCACTAAACGTCCCTGTCATTGTTTGCGTCACGAAGGTGAGAAAACCTGCAGCACCGCACTTGCGTACTATGCTAACATTGCACGAGATTGACATGACTCCCCCTAACATCCTTGCTGAGACGAACAAACAAGTTGTGAAGATCCTGAAGAGCCCTGGATGCAGGTAAGTCCCTATACTATCTTGTGCATCATATCTTAAAATTTTTACAGGAAGGCGCCGGTGTTCGTGAATTCAACTGAAGCCGCTGTGGAACTAACGAGCACTTTTGCACATCGCAAGTCAGCGCTAGTGCTCTTACACCTGCGCTCGCTAACCTTTTCTTCAGAATGTGTCCCATCTTTCGAATCTCGAACGTTACTGGGGATGGTCTCGACTACGTTGGTTAAGCATGCTCTCCTGCGATTCTTGGCTCATTCATTTAAAGCTTCGCACATTCCTGAACCTCCTACCTCCTTCTGATACCAATCGCGAGATTTTTGCAATTGATCGTCCTCTGGAGGTGATTTTGCTTGGCTCATCTGTGATATTTGGTTGACTTGTTATAGTACTCTGTGACCGAAGTGTGGTCCGTGCCCTATGTTGGCACCGTGGTTAATGGTATTTTGAACAGCGGAAGGGTGAAGACAGGTGACTCAATTTCGTTTGGACCTGACTCCAACGGCAATTATCAGCAAACTGTTATTCGTAGCATGCAGAGAAAACGGTAGGTGGACCCTATATCAATGTTAGCTGAAGGGTCTGACAATGTGGGACAGAGCGGACGTAGCTTCGGCCGAAGCTGGTCAATGCGTGGCATTGGCACTAAAGCGAGTCAAGCGTGCAGCGATCAGGAAAGGGATGGTTATTGTACACAAATCCGAAGCCCCACCGAAAGGTACAGATCAGTCGTTCTCCACAGACTAGACCTAACTCCTTGAAGCTACCCTTCGATTTGAAGGACAAGTGCTCGTTCTATAGTAAGCCCCAGCATAGTTAGCGTCGACGTGGAGGTGACAACTATTCGCAGCCACAATACTACTATGCAGCAAAACTATCAAGTACGTACCATGATTCGTTCTAATGATGAGTTAACTGATTGCGACTCTTCAGGCCATGCTTCACTGTGGAGTGAGTCGAGTATATTTACAGTCAATCTTAAACAACTGACCCGATTGCTTGCAGGCTGTGCGACAGACTGTCCGGATTGTATCTATGGATCACCCACAGGGAGTGCTACGCACGGGAGATCGTGCGACGGTACAATTTGAGTTCATATCGCACCCGGAGTTTATCAAAGTTGGGATGAAGCTACTATTTAGAGAAGGAAAGACAAAGGTTAGTAAACGGCTTGAAGTGCGGGATGGATTCTTAAAAGCTATTGCAGGGTCTTGGAGTAGTCACTCGATTGCTGTGATATTGTATTTATTTGTAGTGACGTCAGTAGTATTACTATTAGGTTGGAATGTTGGTAGTGTGGTTATTTATTAGCTTTCATGTCTTCAACAACATATCAACCGCTCCCTTCCGGACCCGCAGTTCCTCAACAGCCTGAGGCCGCTCGTTCATCTGCCCGCAAATATCTTCTTGTTCCTTTCATCTCTATCATAGCCTTTACTGCGTACATAGCTTACCAGCATTATTCTCTCCATCCCATCCATCCGTCGCCGGACAACCAAGCCATTGATCAACCAGTGACCTCGCCCGATTCATCACTCCTTCTATCATCGACTCCCTCAATTGCAGTACCGACACCCTTACCATCCACGGAGATGCAAGGTAAATACAGCGTTGGCTAGTAAGCTTCCAGGTCCTGTCTTGCCTGTCACTTTGTACTCACTCACGCGACCAGCTTTGTCAACTGGTAGGTCTCTCTAGTCCTCCGATACTTCGGACTCATCGCTCGCAGGGGTATCTACGGGCGCAAGTTTCCGCCCTCCCTGATCCCTGTGCACGACTTGACGTACGTTTCGATCCCGTTCGCGCTGTCACAACACTCATATCACACAGACACATCCTTTACGCGTTCGCGAACGTGAGAGCTGACACCGGCGAGGTGTTTTTGTCCGACGTTTGGGCGGACAAAGATATACACTACCCTAGCGACTCATGGAATGATGTCGGGAACAATCTTTATGGTAACCTCAAAGCCATCTATAAACTCAAGCAACAGAACAGACATCTCAAGGTTCTCCTTTCCATTGGAGGTTGGACTTACTCTCCCTCTTTCCACCCTGTCGTCATCAACCCCCAGGCACGCTATAATTTTGTACAGTCTGCTATTAGACTGTTGGAGGACTACGGTTTAGACGGCCTCGATGTTGATTACGAGTACCCGTCCAATCACGAACAAGCAGCAGGTTATCGCGAGCTTCTGAGGGAGCTCCGGTTTGCCCTAGATGAACATGCCTATAGCAAGGGCGTCCACCACAAGTTCTTGTTGACCGTGAGTGCAGACCCAGCGAAGAAATATCTCTGGTTGACAGCCTCTAGATCGCTGCGCCCTGTGGACCGGACAATTACAGGAAGTTGGATATTCGTGGGATGGACCCCTACCTCGACTTTTGGAACCTGATGGCATATGACTTTTGTAAGTCATTTCGCAACGTTGTGAACAAATATTGACACCTGCGTCAGCCGGATCTTGGGACACGGTTGCCAATCATCAAGCCAATATGTATGGACCCCCTATCAACGCTACAGACGCCGTCCAATGGTATAGCTCCAACGGGGTTCCGAGATCGAAGCTAGTCCTAGGGGTTCCACTCTATGGTAGGAGTTTTGCGAACACCGCAGGTCCTGGAACCCCCTTCTCCGGTCTTGGTCCTGGAAGTTGGGAGCAAGGAGTCTACGACTACCGTGTTCTCCCCCTTCCCGGATCCTATGCTTTCCAGGATGACCAAAGGATCGCAAGCTGGTCATATGACTACCAGAAGAAGGAGATGATCAGCTTTGATAACGAGCATATCGGTGCGATGAAAGGGCGGTGGATCCGTGAACAGGGGCTAGGTGGCAGCATGTTTTGGGAGCTCAGCGGTGACAAGGGCAGCTACAGGGAAGGAATGGAGGCTGGACCGGGCAAGGATCCGGTTCCTGGACAGAGTTTGGTAAGGATCGTGAAGGACGCGATGGGGCCGCTCGATCGTAGCCCGAACTGGTTGAGGTATGAGCGTAGCCAGTTTGATAACATGCGGGATGGCACGATTTAGTGCTCTGACGCATCGCAGTATCACAGTACCGGACATTGTAGAACCATGTAGCATTAGCACGCGAACACAATTGCAAGTCGGGCTCATCAATGTGTATTGCCCAAATTTGTCAGTTCTGAAATTTATAGATTTGTTGCCGCCGGCTCCGACTTGCAAACTTTTCTCGTCTTTTTTTTCAAAGTTCACTGATCACAGCAAGGCGCTGGAACCAAAGACAGACCACGTTTCGCTCTGCTTTGCGCCAGCACTCTTTTATAGATTCCCATCGTCGACACGATACTACGAGCACGCATCGAGCTCCACCTGACGCCGGCCACACAACCTCTAGACTCTAGAATCGTTGTCTGTAATTTACCCATAGACCGGAAGCAAGTGTACTATTACCCTAATCTACGATATCCATCGATCCCTTCGTCTGCACCCTTCAATGTCTCCTGCTCTTACGAACCAACCAACCGACGCTGATCTCGCGTCAATCCTCGAGTCGTTGCGTTCTGCGCCAACGGGACCGGGTGAGTCCATTCAAGTGATAGAACGGAGCACGAAATCAACTTACTTTGCACAGATGCTAAAGCAGCAGCCGATAAACTTGCACTTGCTGTCTCAAAGGCTGGAGTGAAGACACTCGTGTCCGTCTCTTCCCGTCTTTAATTGCCAACAGCCAAACTTAGCTAACATCTGCTTATTTTA